>PVJN01008008.1:0-67001 GCA_004026805.1 Lasiurus borealis | reverse complement strand
ACATATTGACTGACAATTAAAATCATTCTAAGTTACCATAATGCTTTTAAAAAAAAAACAAGGACCTGCATGGAAAATAGAATAATAGGGATGCTATATCTTTAGGATGTGCAAGGAAGTGTCTCAGGGGTGACATTTTAGCTGAGATCTAAAAAATAAAAAGTTCTAGCCACATGCAATGGATATTTGTCATATTTGCAGCTACTCAGTATCTCTTGAGTACTCTTCCTATGTTTGGGTCATTTTTACTTCACTAGTAAATAAGTGAGCACTCAGTCCTACTGAAGAATAGCATTGTGCAAGAATCCATTGCAATTAAGCAAAAGAAGCCAGTCCCAACAGGCCACATATTATATGATTCCATTTCTATGAAACTAGAGGCCTGGTACATGAAACTCATGCACAGGAGGGGAGGTCCCCTCAACCCAGCTTGCACCCTCTCCAATCTGGACATCCCTCTCACAGTCCTAGCCTGCTGGCTCCTAACTGCTTACCTGCCTGCTGGCTTGATGGCCTCTAACTGCCCCCCACCCCCACCAGCCTAATCAGTCCTAACTGCCTCTGCCTACTGGCCTGATCACCCCTAATTTCCCCCTCCCCTGCCAGCCTGGTCACCCCTTATTGCCCCCCAATGCCAGCTAGGTCACCCCTCACTGCTTTCACTGCTGGCCTGGTTGCCTACAACTGCCCCCCTGCCAGCCTGGATGCCCCCAACTACCACCCCCACCACCACCACCAGCCTGGTCACCTCTAACTGCCCCCTCTGTCAACCTGGTTTTCCCACACATCCTGCTGTTTAGTCATTCGGTCAACCCTCACTACCACCCCCTGCCAGCCTGGTCATCCCACGCAGCCTGCTGTTTGGTCAACTGGTTGTTTTGGTCATCACCGTCATGCCTTTTTTATAAATATGATGTTCATAACAAATGACTCTATAGAGAAATAAAGTGTTTTCGTGGTTGTCTAGTGCACTAGGAGATGGTGGGGAACGGGGAAAGAGAATAGGGAGTGACTGCTAGTGTGTATAGGAATTCTCTTTGTGGTGATGAAAATGTTCTAAACTTAAATGAGATGATGGTAGCAAAACTCTGAATACACTAAATTTGTGATGTTGGTTAAAACACACCCCACAAGCCCTAATAGCTGTTTTTATGTGGGCATTGTTGGCTTAAAGAATATAAGGTAAGAGCTGTGGTTAAGTAGTTCCCTGGGAAAGGAGCAATTTTAGTCGTGTGGTTAGATGTTTAGGGTTAGGATCATGCTGTGCCTGTGTTGACCATCAGAGCCACTTTAACAAGGCACCCGTGGGTGCTTTAATGAATTGATTTGGATACGCTGAGTCCTCCATAGTGTAGGGCCCAG
Source organism: Lasiurus borealis (assembly GCA_004026805.1). NCBI lineage: Eukaryota > Metazoa > Chordata > Mammalia > Chiroptera > Vespertilionidae > Lasiurus > Lasiurus borealis. The sequence continues at coordinate 65,639 of PVJN01008008.1, read as the reverse complement.
GCATAGAGCCCCACCTGCCTAAATCAGGGTTGTGACAGTAGACATGAAGAGACGTGGAAAGACTCTAGAAATATTTTAGTGCTAGACTGTACAGGACACAATGATTGTTCAGATATATGAAGGTGAGGCAAAAACTGTTTATGCCCATAGATCTTAGGGGGAGGAGGAAGAGGAGAGAAAAAAGAAGAGGGGAAAGAAGGAGAGGAAGGAAATGGAGGAAGAGGAGGAAAAGAGATGTAGAAGAGGAATTATATTAGAATTAAAATAATTTTGTTGAAATTTTGAGCAGCCATTTGCTTCATTGCCCTTTTCCGAATGCCAGTAGCTGAATGATGACATGCCTAAATCCATTAGTTATCAAATTCGCCTAAATAGGGAGTGATTTAGATATGGATGTACAATGTAGCCTCGACCAAAAAAATATGTACCAGAACACCTATTGGAATAGCTTCTGCTATGATTTTTGTTATTCACCAGGAGACAGAGAAGTACTTTGCCAGGGAAACTACTCTTATCTAGATAAGATTGATTACTTTCCCTTTGTGTCCTCGGGTCCTCTTTTTATATGTCTACTGCTGCTCAGATAGCACTTAACCTATTCAATATTTGGCTCTCTCTATTAAACTTTAAGCCCCTCCAATGCAGAGCTAATATATTATTTGTCTTAATTTCCCTCAGCTTCCAGCACAGCGCCTGGCTTATAGTAACTCTTATTAAATGTTATTAAGTATTTGTTGGACAATGTGGTCTAAGGCTGAAAATTAAGATCCAGAATTCTGTGCCGCTTCGATATCTGGTGAAAACAGGAGGGACTCACAGGCCTAATCACAAGTTCCCCTTCCCACTCTGCTCCTGTGCGTAAGGTCCCCTGACTATACGGCCCTCCTTATCCGGTAAACCGGGTGCAGTTCCTGCTTAGCCCTGAGAGCAAGTTTCAGCTGTAAAATAATTGGGACAAGCCAATGACAACCAGGGGGCATCCCATCCCCCTGACACTACAAAGCCTGCCTCCCTGAGGCCCTGGTTGTTCACTCCCTGCCTGCATGCAGTGCCCGTGAGGCCCTGTGCGGCCTGCAATGCCCTTCTCCTTCAGGCTGTGAGTGTTGTGCAGCTACCTGTCTGGCTGCGGGCTTCCATCTGGACCTCACTCTCTATGCTCTTTCATCTGGGAGACTAGTCCAGGCTTCCGCACGACACAGCACTAATGCTAAGAGCTGGGAATCTCATCTGTCTAGTGTGTGTTCCGCCATCTCTCTGAACCTCGGGCAGGAATCCCTCCTTCCCCAACAGGGGGCATGGGAAAGGGTTCTGTTCTCTATCCCAGCTTGTCCTCAGATGGTGTGGCTAAGAACACTAATAGGGAATGTGCACATTTTACCAATGGACAAAGTTCAGTGAAGTTCACTAGAGATGAAGCCTTTTCAAAGGCACTTGGTTAACAAAGTTGTTTAACCACTCCAGTTCTTTTTTCTTTTTTTTAACTTCAGTTTCATTTTAGCAAAAATCGCTGCATCCAAGTCCATTCATTCCAACTTGACATCTCATCAGAAATGAAAACTGATCACACAAGTCTGCTGTGCTGATTGTTGGAGGATCTTGTCACCCTTTTTTTTACTGGAGTAGAGCTGGCCCACAGCACCTTAGATATCTTGAGTTTGGAGTTGGCAGCAGGCTGCTACAAAGACCATTCACTGAGGAACGGAACTAAGCGGTTCACACTTCTGATTAAAATACACACTGCAGGAAGGGTCTTCTTTGTTTTAAAAAAGGCAGCTTCTTTATAAACTTGAATTTTTGTTCTTCTCTCCACCTCTTGGCTTTATACCACCACCCACAGATTAAGGAGTTGTAAGGACTAGTGCATTTTTTAAAATAAAGGGAGAAGTGTGAAGCCCGCTGCAAGCTAGAGAAAAGGGCTAAGCACCAAAGTGGACCTAGCAAAAGTTAAAAGTAGTCATGGGTTTTCATGAAATTACCTTATTTTAGAAAACTGGAGTGTTTTTACAAAAGTATCTTTTCAGCTTTAAATTATTATAATTTTGCACATTGGGATTGTGCTCTTGCTTTATTTTCTCACTAGAGGCCTGCTGCATGAAGATTTGTGCAAGAATAGGCCTTCCTTCCCCTGGCTTCACTCCTGGCCTCTGGGGAGCCTGCAAGTCTTTGCTCCCAGCCAGAGCACCACTCCTGTAGGTCCCTTGGCCCCCCACCTTTCCCCTCATACAGGCATCCCACCCCACTTGGCTGTTTTATGCAAATTAATCCACCATCTTTGTTGGGTTAATTTGTGGTGTATGTCACAGAGGTATGGTCAATTTGCATATTTCTCTTTTATTATTGTAGATTTTGCAGTTGGCAACATTATTGGTTCTGCCTTTATGTTTTGAGTCTCCAAACTGTCATGTATTTAGTAGATAAACAAATATTCTCAGCTAGTAATGCAGTGAGTAAACTGTTACAGGTGTTGTGAGGTAAGCTTTTCAGGAAAGGTGATCACAGTACAGGACAAAGTCATAGTGTAACTTCTACAGCACTAGGGTCGTGTCTTCTCTCCCATCCTAATTTATTAATAACTCAGATAACACCACCTGACATCACGGAACAAGAATATCATGCCGGGTCCTGTGTTAAGCTTTTTTTTTTTTAATGTCTCAGTTCATTGAGGGACACATTATCCAACCACAGAGCTCTGGGGAAGGGAGATTTTACCCTCTTTGAATACCAGTCCTGCATTTCTATACCAGCATGGTTGACAATAAATGTCATAACCACATTTGATTCTTCACTAACATCACCACCCCTGCCCCTCCCCTTATGGGCATACAAGTGAAAATACAAATATAAACAAAAATGTTTAATAAAATTAAATATATATTCACCATTTGACCCAGGAATTCTACTCCTAAGTATTTATCCTAAAAACTTAAAACATACTACATAGGCACCTATACACAAATGTTCATGGCAGCTTAATTTATAAGACCCCAAAGCTGGAAACATCCCTATCATTTCTAACTCTATCAATATGTGACTGAATAGAAAAATTGATGCATCCAAACAATGTATTAGCTATGCATTGGAGGGGTTTAAACTTTAATACAAAATGCCAAATATATAAAATGCTAAATGAGCTGCAATAGACATATAAAGACAGGACCGGAGGACACAAAGGGAAAGTAAGATAAGATAAGAATAGTTTCCCTGGCAAAGTACTTGCTTTCTGTCTCTTTAATGAGTAAGGAAAATCATAGCAGAAGCTGTCTCAAAGATATTCTTTTTTTACATGCTCTCTTATGTTTATTGAAGCATTATTGTAATAACCAAGATATGGAAGCCACCCAGGTATCATCTGATAGATAAATCGAATATTACCCAGCCATAAAAAAGAACTCTAGCCATTCGAGACAACATGGATGGGCCTAGAGGGCACCATGTCAAGCAAAATAAGTCAGGGAAAGACAAATACCACATAACATATTTTCACTTGCATATGTGGAATCTAATAAAGAAAACAAACAAAATTAAACAGAAACAGATACATAGATACAAAGAACAAGCTGATGGTCACCAGAGAGGAAAGAGTGGAAAGGTGATGGAAAAGGTGAAAAGGGATATGAATTTCCAGTTATGAAATAATAATTCATAAGGATGTATTGGGCAGCACAGGGAATATAGTCAATAATATAACTTTGCATTATGACATATAGTTATTAGACTTACTGTGGTAATCACACTGTAAGGTATCTACACTAATAAATGAGAAATATTCAAATTGACCATCACTTCACAACATCCACCAGCCAATCAGGAGTGGATATGCAAATTAACCCAACAAAGATGGTGGAGTTCCCACCCCCGACTGCTCCGGGACTCTGGGCAGCATGCATGCAGGCACGGAGTGACTGGGCAGGTGGGACACCTGCTATGAGGGCAAGGGCAGGGAGGTAGAGGGAGCTATAGGAAGAGAGCTCCAGTGAGAACAAAGAGTGAAAGCTCTGGCAGGAGTAAAGCCAGAAGGCAGCGGCCCAAGCAAAGGCCTGGGTCCTGGGTGCCAGAGGAAAACCAGTGCTAGCAGCCAGGGGAAGGAAGGCCTATTGCACGAATCTTTGTGCAACCAGCCTCTAGTACTAGTATAAATGTTGAATCATTATGTTGTATACCTATAACTAATATACTTTTTATTTATTTTTATTGATTAAAGTATTACATATGTTTCCTTTTTCCCCCAATGTCTGTATCCATTAGTTATTCTCTTGGATATTTTTTGGTCAAAGCTATCTTCTATGTCCCTATCTAAATCATTTCCTGGTTAGGTGCATGGATGATTTTCAAAAACATTATGTTGAGCAAAAGAAATCAGACATAAAGTGGTACATATTGTATGACTTATTTTACAGGAAATTCTAAGATGGGTAAAACTAATTTATCATGCAAGAAAGATCAGTGGTTGCCTGGCATTGGAAATAAGAGGGAATGATTATTATAAAGGGCCCACATCTAGGGCAGCTACATTTACCCCTGATGCACTCACTGTGTCAGACACTGTTAGGAAAACGATTTCTTGGTGTTCCATGTTGCTATGTCCACTGTCTTCACCTGCCTATTCCCTCTTCCTAGAGGCAATCTCTGAGTCTGTTTGACTTCCATGATTGCTTCAGCCAACAATATAGTCCTGCCTTTGTAACAATGGCATGTGACTTTTTAGTTGAACATTTTAGATACCATTTAGATAACACCTGTTTTCTGAATATAATGAAGTGAATGGGAAAACCCAGGAGATGTTTTATCCTTTTGCCCTATCCTGGGTATCTTTGCTCATGACTTGAGTCCCCTTAGTCACGGGTTCTAAGCTGGAGTATACAGTTGTGATTGGTTAGAGACTTAACAGTGGTATCTGAATCATAAGTTGGCATCCATTGTGACAAGATACAGTATTAACTAAGGCTGAGAGATCAGGATCCAATACAGTTCACTTGGCATGTGTGTGCTGCTCATGTTCCCCATATGATATCATAAAAAATGGTGACATATAGGACTGGTAGACATATAAGACTGTTGCCACTCTGATATTAATTTTTAATCAAAGCTGATTTTTAAATTAATAGTTTAACTGTATCAGCTAACTGATAAAAGTAAAATAGTAAAGTTAGTATTATTTACTTTAAAATTGAATTTAAGAATGGCAAAAGAAACTTGGTCATTGGAATTTTTTCTTTTTGGTTCTGAAAAGATTCACTTTTTCTGAATGTGTTAGTGATAGTAAACTAAATGATATATAGTTATCTCTCAGAACTATGACCCCTGGTATATTAAATGCAGTTTTTGTACTCACATCTTTACGTTTTGTATGTAAATGCAGCTTCGGTTTTGATGGCTTCATTGCTTCATTAACCAGAGCTTCCCTGTGAAATAGCTCACTATGGTTTTAGCTCTTCTCCCTCCTTATCAGTAGTTTAGAGCGCATGTCAACATAATCTCCCAGCATCACTTCTCATTGTGACATTCCAGCACCTGGAATGTTTCCTAAGTCTATGTTAAATTGTTTTCTCTTCTCATTGTTTAATTGTGTCAAGTAACCACCATAAGCATCCTAAGGTAGCACTGATTGACACTGTTATTTCAAACAATAGTGAGGGTTTTCTTATTCAAAGTAGAGTAATTGAAAGAGCAATCTAGTATGGCAGACTTCATAACCTGAAGTCCTTAGTATTCATAAATTCCAAAAAGACTACTGTCTCACTTCTGAGCACTGATTTTAAGAGAATTTCACTCACATTTAGACAAATAATTTATGAGATGCTGCCCAACCATTCAGCAGAGTCTAAAACAAGCAAAAGCCCAGTCCCTGTTGCCTTGCGCAGGGAATATCTGAGCAGCAGCCGGGGGCATACCTGCACAGGTGTCACTCCTTGGCTTTTGGCCCCAGGTTCACTCTGGCTCATTTCCAGCCTCAAAACAACTGGCTCTTAGATGGACTCCTGCCAATGGCAGGAACTGGAAAAAATCCCACCCATTATTCAAGCCAGAACATTGTTCTTTTTCCCACCCCCAGTTGGCTGCCAAGAGTGTTGGCTTAGAGCTGGCAATTGAGGGTATTTTCAAGTTCTAAATATATGGAGAACAGAGCTTCACCTCATGAAAAGTCATTTAAAGAACTGAACAGGTATTGAATAATTCAATTTGTCTCTTTGTCCTTCACAGAAACCTTTCTAACAAACATCCTCCACCATGACCTTTTCCAAACCTTTTCCAAAGGAAAAAGAGTATCTCATTCATCAGGATATCTGGTGGCTTTTGCAATATTTATCTCACCTTGCTATTAGATACTGCTTAGGTAAACTTCATCTTTGTCAGTTTTCCAGTGAACTGTTGACAAGGTTCACAACACCATCAATCTAATTTTTAGTAGGACAATACAGGTGTCTTCACGACTAAGATAAAAGGGCTAAAGAGAATGAGGCATATTTTCAAGTGGAAGTAAAAGTAATGTAGTGTCACAAACAGTGGAACTGTAAAACATTTTCAAAACTCTTAAATAGCCCTGGCCAGTGTGGCTCAGTTGGTTGAGGATCATCCCATGCATCCACTGAGATGCACTAAGGAGTTGCTCATTCAGTTCCCAGATCCATGTCACATGGATGTCTCTCTCTTTCTCTCTCTCTCTCTCTCTCTCTCTCTCTCTCTCTCTCTCTCTCTCTCTCTCTCTCCCTCTTCATTCCTCTCTTTCTAAAAATCAATTTAAAAATTTTTTAGCTTTTATATAAAAAGGCAGGTTATACTAAGTATGTCATGTGAAATTAATGACTTGTCAAAGCTTGGAGTTCACTGCATATAACTTATGACAATAATTATTTGGGTAAATGAAACCCAAATAAATAAAAAGTATTACAATGCAATTATTTTTTTAAATTGAAAATTGTACTCTACATATATACACTGAGGATCAATTTAGAGTGGGTTAGCCACGCATACCACAAATAAGTAGCAATAAGTACCTTTGCCGGGGCTTTCTGCATACCACAGTATTAGGAACCCCTATGTATTTCCTTAGAGATCTCTGTGAAAGCATGTGTTTGAAATCTCTTTTATATATACGTCACTGCCACCCTGTGGTTAAAATGTTTTCTTTCTTTCCTTTTCCCCTTCTCACTCTCTTTCCTTTATAAATGTGTTTATGTGGCCGTCATTTCAATGTAGAGCTCTGCTCTGGAGTAATTTTTAATGATAATACCCATATTCCATATTCCGAATAATAACTATTTTAAGTCAAATGACCCCTTTTTATTTCTAAATTAAATTCTAAATCTTTAAGTGCACCACATTTCCAAATAGAGACTTATTTACCTACTAGAGGCCCAGTCCCTCAGCCCGGCCTGCACCCTTTTGTAGTCTGAGTTATAAGTATCTTGCTCGCTCTCTTCTTCTGGCACCCCCTTAATTTTGATGTTGGTACGCTTGAAGTTGTCCCAGAGGCTCCTTACATTATCTTCATATTTTTGCATTCTTTTTTCTTTTTGCTTTCCGATTGGGTGTTTTTTGCTTCTTCATATTTTAAATTTTTGACTTGACTTTCGCGATCCTCTAGTCAGCTGTTGGATCTCTGTATATTATTCTTTATTTCAGTCAGTTTATGCTTAATTTTTAGTTGGTCCTTTTTCATATCCTTGAGGATCTCACTAAATTTATCAGCAGTTTCTGGGAAATTCTGGAAAAACCTTATGACCATGGTTTTGAACTCTATATCTATCTAGTCATTTTCTTTCCTCTTTTGTTTCTTTGTCTTCACATTTTGGCTGCTACCCTGAGTTGATAGAGTGGCTTTGGGTGCTAAGTTTCCAATGGGGCCAGTGGCTCAGCCTCCCTAGTTACCTGAGGTGGACACTTTTGATAAACCCCTTTATGGACTATGTGCAGAGTCTTGTTGTAGTTAAGCCTTGATTGTTGTTGGTATCACTCGGAGGAATTGACCTCCAGGCCAGTTGACTGTAAAGATCAGCTGTGTCTATGCTGGGACAACTTCTATGCTGGAGACACCCTTATGAAACAAGACTTGCTTCAGTGGGGCTCTGGTGCTCACTGAGTCTGTCCCTAAGGATGTCCCTTTTGGATCTGAGGAGTGGTAATCTGGATGTTCTCACTCTGACCCCTGGGTACACTGGCTCTTGGATCTTTAAGGAGGTGCTAATTTAGCCTCTGCCTGAGGCCACCCAGCAGGAGCTATGGAGAGATCTGCAGATTTCTCTTCTTTGTTTGGGGTTTTGGAGTTGCCCAGGTGATGCTCAGCTGTGAAGCAATGCAAGGTACTGTAGGGCTTTAGGCCTTTTGGATGTTCTGGATTTCACTGACTCAGCTGTAGTTTGTTAGGTAAATTTAGAATTCAAAGAACCAGGCCATTCATATGCAAAAGCCTCTGCACTGATCTTGGATGGGGCGGAGTCTCAGGGTGGAGGAAACAGCTATGGCTTCATGGGGCAGGATCTCAGGGCAGAGCAAACAGCAATGGTTTCCCATCAGCCCTACCCTAAGAAGCCCCTGGGTATCAGTGTCCTGTAGTAATCATTCTAAGCACTTCTGAGAAAAAGCTGCCCTCGAGTTCTACTGCGAGACAGTCCAGTTTCTCCCCCATATGAGTCTAGATCCCCAGAGTCACCCAGAACTGGAATTCAGGGCAGCCATGAGCTTTTGTCTCTCTTCCGATTGAGAAAGCCAACAGCGTCCTCAGTTGCCAGCCCTTTCTGCGGGTAAGCCTCCGTACCTCTGCATTCCACAGCTCCTCTGAGTCTCAGTGTGCTTTTCTCTTTCCTTCTAGTTGTAGAATTTCCACTCAGCCAGCCTTCTTGTGGTTCTGGATGATGTCTATTTTATCTTTTAATTGTGGTTTAAAAATTGTTGTGCAAGGCAGCAGTTCAGGTGTTTACCTATGCTGCCATCTTGGTTTCTCTCTGGTTTTCAATTTTCTTTTTTTTTCCCCTCTAAGACAGGAGAGGGATTTTTAATTTACTAAGAGCAATGGAAAAATGAAAATTTGCAACTATTACATAATATACTTATTGCAAAATAAAGTAAGAACATTTTCTTAAATAATCAGGGAGCCATCCATCATTTTGAAAACATTTATTGTCCTATCTTACATATTAGCCACCATGCCAGTCATTTTCAAAAACATGAAATGATAAATGGCAAAAGTGTTCTAGTCCTATTTCTTAGCTGACTAATGCTTCATTCAGTGTTCTCCAGAGAAACAGGATCAATAGGATATATGTAAATACATATTAAGAATATGTATTATAAGGAATCAGCTAACACCATTATAGAGGCTGAAAAGTCCCATGGCCTGCCATTTACAAAATGGAGACCCAAGAAAGCAGAGGGTGTCCTTCCAGTCCAAACCTAAAGGCCTGAGAACCAGGAGTGTTAAGTCCCAGTCCAATGGCAAGAGAAGACCAATGTCCCTGTTCATCAGTCAGGCAGGGAGAAAACTCTCCCTTCCTCTGCCTTTTTTGCTCTATTCAGGCTCTCAGGTGATTGGATGATGTGCCCTATATTGAGCAGGACAATCTTTTCTATTTAGTCTCCTAATACAAATGCTAATCTCATTTAGAAATACCCTCACTGACACACCTAGAAATAATGTTTAGCCAAATCTCTGTGTACTCCATAATCCAGTTAAATTCACACATAAAATCAACAATCACACCTGCTTCTTCTGAGCCAGTCACTTTACATCTCTCTGGAACTTCTAACCTTTGTAAAATTAAGTTGTAGGAGATAAGTGGTATTTGATAGACATAAAAAACAAATTTAAATATCTGTGATTCTTTGGTTATTAGCTCTGTTCCTGTCCAACACTAAGTCAACAGAGTATCTTTACACTTAAGAATCAAGCTCAGAAAATAAGCATTATAAGCAACATAAAAAGCAAGGGTAGAGAATAGAAATATTATAAAGAATCAGCCACCAAAACATGCTTCTGCTTAGCACTCCACACTCCAAATGAAGAGCAACATGTAAGAAACCAAAGAGTTCTGAGTCTATTGGAACTTCGTGAATGTAGATCAATGATTACTGGCATGCATTGTACAGTATCACACATTAAAAATTTTGATCCACAATTGTTCTCTCTATCCAAAGTGCAGCTAAAGAGTAAGACTTGAAAGTCAATGTCAAGGTCAAGGTCAATGTCATTATAAAGGATTTTCTGTTTCAAGGGCAATACTTTCATTTCCACAGTCTTTGAACCGAGACAATACCTTATCTTTCCCTAAAAATCATAAGTTTTGAGAACTAAATGGCATTGAATTGGATTTAAAATTATTGAATTCATGGTCATGCTACTTATTCTGAGCATTATAGATCTAACTTGCAGAGACAGTGAAATGAATCTAATTAGAAATGTATATCTGACTGTCTCAACTCTATCAATAAAAATGAGAAACATGTCTATTAAAAATTGAATCCATTTGCTACTACTTACATGCATTTAGATTACATTAAATATACAAGCAAGTTTACTTAAATTCATGTTAAGCTGAGTTCATAAAACAAAAAAGTCACATCTCCATAGTATAATTTGTTCAACTGAATTTTCATTTTTTTAACTAGTTGTATTGTCGCTATGTAGACACAGTCAAGATTTTAATTTTTGCTTGAGATTATGCTTGTATTAGTTTGCAGTGTTGCCTACATAAGTGTTGAACTTGCTATCAAATAACATTCCTGTTATGTTGTTGTTAGGTCACTTGATCTATCATAAGGCACTAGACTTGATCTCTACCAAATGTCTTCAATGATATTGTACAGAAAAAGTTCCTTTTTGATTCCACGATTTAATATTTTATAAACTGAAGTCTGATCTTATGACCTAGAGCACAAAATTCTTAATTTGCTTTACTATATAAGTGCTATTTGTTATAAAATTCTCTCAACTTCATTTTGAATTCTTATAACTGGCTTGATGACCTCCCGTGGTAATAAATTCTACAGACTGAACAAATGTGACCTGGGAAGTACTTTTGCCCACCCTATTACTTTAACTTACTAAGTCTGATGTGAGCAAAGGAGAAAATAATGGGGGGTCAAGTTTTCTAGAATAGAGAATTAGTATAATTACTTCCCAGCGACTATAACTGATAACTTTAGAACACCATGTGAAATATTCTTCCCTATGTTTTTATTAATTGTAAAAATGTACTCTTCAAATAAGGAAAGCTATCAGTTCGCATTTTATGTTATTTCTTTAAAAAACACAACTACAAAATATCACAAAATGTGTACTTTTAGTAAGCATTTTTAACTTGGAATATAATTGAGGCTGGGCATTGCTTTAGGATCCACATATCTTTCAACTTGTCTGCCTGCTTTAGTTTTTACCTTGGCACACAAGCATCAGATGTGGAGCTCACAAAATTTTCTATTTTCTTCACTATAAAATGTTTTTCCCCATATTGTTTGTTTAAAATATAATTTTAAAAATTCAACCTTCTACCTAAAAAGGAATCAGGATTTACTCTTGATTCTTCCATCAATAAAAATAAAGTTAGGAGAGGGGGGAAGCAATTATAAGAATAATTTAGATCCAAAATCCTTCTACTAAATAATGAAATAATACAGGTCATCCTGAGTTCATTTAATTTCTTGTCTATATTGATCAAATTCACACACACAAAATGATTGATTTCTGTTCTAACTGCCCCTATTTGACACAACCTAACATAACTTAATTATAAATCTCTCTCTCCTTACTCTACTCTGTGATACCCAATGGGAAAGATAAAAATTCCTTGTAATTCTGATGCATTTCTAGTCTCTGTAACTTGAGACATTTCACAGTATGCTCATTAAAACTAACCACGTTACTTCAGATATATAATGAGAACACATCACCATGTGCATTCATGGACATGTATTAAAGCACAGAAAAGGTCATTCATGTGCAGGAAGTCACACAACCAGTCACAGAACCACATCCAGTGTCCTCTGTCTCCTAAGGCTTCAGATACCTCCTTCTCTCCCTCAATGTTCCCGCACTCCATAGGGGGGAAGCAGAAGGGGGGGGGGCAGCGAACCTCTCCTGCACTAGAAACCTTAGCAATTTTGTGGTTCAGCTTTAGTTTCCACTTCATCATTGTGCTTTTTCTTTTACTGTTTGCAGTGCCAGGTGTTTGGGTGGGAGGTGATTTTTTTTTAGCTTTGAGCTATGAATTTCTCACTTCTAAAAAATGTTTTGCAATACTGCTCTCTCAATCCATCCATGAATCAAAAAAGTACTTTGCTTTCTTTCAGTGCAAAACAATGTGGAATCTAGCCATCATTTTGGAATGTCTCTCGTAGCTCAGATTCTCTTACTTTGTAGCTATTTCTGAAATAGATATTACTCGCAAAGAATTATAGCAGGTCTGGATTTTGGAATATAATGAAGAAAGAAAATATTTTAGACTCTTACTCTATTGGGTGAGGGAGTCAGAAGAGAATATTTGAGGATGCCTGGGAAAGAGGTTTGAATAATAGGGGGCAGGGGGGAAGGGAGAGGAGTGGGGACAGATTTTGAATGACCTTAATAATGAGTCCAAGAAGTTAACTTGATTGGTAAGTTTGAACAAAAATTCCTTACCTTTCCTGTACAAAATGCTAATCCTCAGTTTACTTCACTATTTTTCTGATAGCCTATAGGAGTAGACTGTTTACTGTATTGCTTGCCTTATAACATTGCTTATAATAAAAATGATCCCAGGACCAGATGTCCTCATCCCCCTGCCCCCTTTCCCTCCTGCACCCAGCCACCCCTTACCCCCTCACCCCACCCCCACTGGCCATCACCACACTGCTGTCTGCGTGTGTGGGTTATGCATATGTGTTCTTTGGCTCATCCCTTCAGCTTTCGTTCATCCAGTCCCCCTCCTCTCTCCCCTCTGACAGCTGTCAGTCCATTCCATGCATCCATTTCTCTGTTTCTATTTTGAAACAGATACTTCTGAATTTCATGGCTATTAATATTATCTGTATGTTTAGAGAGATCTAATTTTATTACCTCCAACCGTATATGAAAATAAGAAAGAATGTTAACAATGTCAACGGGAAGTGATCTTTTGGAGTTACTTTAATATACAGGTACAGAAAATCCAGAACAAGTGTTTCAAATATAAATTGCTATTTCTATGGTACTTAAGGGTGGAAATAGGTATTTAGACCCATAAAAAACATTGGTTAAATGGTAAAAATTAGATAAATTTTCAATTGGTCATCAAAATAGCCACATAGTATGGGATTCATTTATGCTTGAGAGTGTTCCCTTTTTTAAACTTGTCTAAATTCACAGGCAAATTATCATTAGCCATAAAAACATGATGGCACCGTGCTCCTTTCCTCAGAGAGCTTTCAGTAACACACTTTAGCCGTCCCAGTTTTGTGTTGTATAGTTATATTAGTCACGTTCTCCAGAGAAACAAAATCAATAGGGTGTCTGTGTGTGTGTGTGTGTGTGTGTGTGTGTGTGTGTGTGTTGTGTGTGTTGTGTGTGTAATGTTTCTTGGCCTTTACATTCATACACACACACATATACAAAGACAGAGACAAAGACCAAGACAAAGAAAAAGAGAAAGGGAAATTTAACTTTACTTTAAGGAATTGGCTCACACTTACAAACCTTGTGGAAGCTTACAAGTCCCAACTCGGCAAGGTTGGCTGGCAGTCTGGAGACTCGAGGAAGATTTAATGTTGCAGCACAAGTCCAAAGGCAGTCTTGTCACTTTTTAGAGAGATATTAGTCTTGCAGTGAACATAGGGGTACAAATATCTTTTGAAATTAGTGTTTTCATTTCCATGCTGTTTTCCACTGTGGCTGCACCAATTTATAATCCCACCAGCAATTCATAAGGGTTCTCTTTTCTCCATATCTTCACCGACACTCCCTATTTGATGACTGGTTGTTTACAGTAGCCAAGCTATATAAACAACCTATGTGTCCCTTGATAGATGAATGAATACAGAAGTAGAGTATTACTCAACTATATATATATATATGTATATATATATATATAGTATATATATATACATATATATATACTATATATATACATATATATGTATAATATATATATACATACATATATATATATACACACACACATATATATATATTGAGAGAGAGAGAGAGAGAGAGAGAGAGAGAGAGAGAGAGAGAGAGAAATGCTGATTAACCAGGACTCCATAACGAATCAACCAGACAGGAGGAGATTGCGCACGCAATGTGGTGTGCAGAAGGCGGGGGCTTCCATGTGCCTGTGCTGGAGAAGGGTCTAGTCAGCAGCAGCCACAGCTGCTTCAAGGGCCAGAGAGGGAGGCAGGGCTGGACCAGCAACTCTAGGGTGGGGGGCACCGCACAATTGCAACAACATGAATGGACCTAGATGGTATTATGCTAAGTGAGATGAGTCCTCAAATTTCTCTTGCTAGAATGAAAATGAAAGACACAGGTTCTGTGACAATTCATCTAGTACAGAATCTAAAGAAAGTTGAAAGTTCAAGAATTATATAGTAAGATACAAGAAAATATTTTTGTAAAACCGATAGACAAAACCTGTATGTTTTCACTTATATGTGGGCTCTAGTAAAACAAAACAGACAAATAAAAATAGAAACAGACTGATATATACAAAAAAATAAATAAAACTGATGGTTCCAGAAGGGAGGGAAGGGGGCAGTTAGGAAAGGTGAAGGGGAATAAGATATGCAAAGTGCCAGTTATAAAATGAATAAACTATGAGGGTAAGGGGGAGCACAGGGAATATAGCCAATAATACAGCAATAACTCTGCATAGTGACAAATGGTTTCTAGATGTATAGTGTTAACTATATTGTAAAGTATGTAAGCATAGACTCACTATGTTGTATACATGAAACTAATATAATATTAGTTTTAATAAAAACTTTTTAATAAAATAATGGACTGGAATGAATAACAAATTGCTTGATTAAAATAATGACAGAATATAGGTGAATGGAATTCTATAAAAAAAAAAAAACCTACAAAGCTCTAGAAGAGTCTACAGTACTTTGGATAATTTTCCATTTAAATAATTTCTTAATAAAAATGCTTTAGTTCCAAAAATGCAAGCAGTGACATCCAAATCAATTCAGAATACTATATATCTATTTCAATGTTTACACACTTTTAAAGGGAACTTCTCCTTTAAGGAGTTCCTGAGGAGATATTTTGATTACTTCTATTCCTCCTGCTTTTTAGCATCTACATTCATGCTTTTCAAATTTTTTTTCTGTCAGTTTAACAAAAATACTATCTTGCATCGCATTATGTAATTCTTGAACTTTTAACTTTCTTTAGGTTATGTACTAGATGAACTGTCACAGAACCTATGTCTTTCATTTTCATTCTAGCATTCTTGAGATGGCTATCTCTAAATAGATCACTGAAGAAGAAATTAAATTTCCTTTGGGAGTATTTTTCATAACCAGGCATTAATAAAATGTAGTGTTCAATTTTAACTACATGGAAACTATTCACAATGAAAACTATAAAGTGATGTCAAAAGCATTGCTGTAAGAGTGACTTTCTCATTTAAGAACTTGCTCTTATCTTTCATTTCCTATGAGATCAAACTTTCCCCTCCCGGTCATTGCAATAAATCCCCCTTCTTGAAGCTGTCCTCTTGCACTGTCTACTATTCAGCAATACCCTCGACATGATGATTTATGAATCCAGATAAATCACCCCTTATCTCTGCGGAACTCTAAATGTATCTCCGCTTTCCTCTCACCCATCAAATGTTCTCGTATTCCCCTCTTCACTTAAAAACAATCTGCCTGTTACCAAAAAATTATTTCCAGTCAATGCTCCAAGAATTATGCCTTGATAATTCCCAAAAACATGTTTTTCTCTCATCTTCCTAACTCTTCATATTCTTCTCTTTAAAATATATTTGAAATTTGATTATATTGAATTTGTCTTTTATTTGCTTTAAAAATGCTCTATTATTTCTGATGTATACATATTGCCATCAACAAGGTAATTAATTTCTCAAAGTCAGGTAAGATATCATATGCAATGTTTACATTTGCTATTGTTTTTAGCAATCGCCAAAATTAAATTATCAAAAAATTCAAGTTAATCTAAGAATTAACCTGTAAATGTAAATTGACAGATGAACTAGAATCGTTTGACTAAGAAAAATTAAAATACAATTCTTTAAATGAAAGTACTCGTCTATGTGTTAATGGGGAATGAAAGAAAATAGATTTCAGTAATGATATAAAATCCTGTCTAATAAAAGAATAATATGAAAATTGACCATCACTCCAAGACACAAGATGGCTGGCCCCATGTGGTCAAAAATGGCTGCCCCAATGTGGACACAAGATGGCCACCACAAGATGGCTTGCAGGGGAGGGCAGTTGTGGGAAGTTAGGGGTGACCAGGCCAGCAGAGGAGGACAATTGGGGGAGACCCAAGCCAAAAGGGAAGGGCAGTTGGAGGGGCCCAGGCCTGCAGGGGAGGGCAGTTGGGAGCTGGCAGTCCTGGAGTGTGAGAGAGATGTCCGACTACCCATTCAGGCCCAATCCCAGTGGTATCGGGCCTAAAAGGGTGGTCAGACATCTCTCAAAAGGTCCAGATGGGAGAGGGTGCAAGCTGAGATGAGAGACACTGCCCCCCTCCGGTGCATGAATTTCATGTACCAGGCCTCTAGTATGAATGATAAAACAAAGGACTGAGTCTCTGGAAGTCAGAGATTTTAAAGAGTTTGCAGAGGCTCCTTTGTAAGTTTTTAAAAGCAAGGTACATTTTACATCCTGAAATTATTTCCATGTGGTTCTCTTGTAGGGAGGTATTTATTAGTGGTCTATCTAAATCTGTCTTATTCCTATGATTATATGCTCTAAACCAATTACAGGACTGCTGGTATCTTTGTAGAAAATTGAAGGGAGACACCTTTCTGTATGTTAAATTTTAATCTCTAAAATTACTATACAGTGTGTTTCTTAGGTGAAGAACATGATTTGCATACTAACATAAAGAAGGCTGGCAGCACGGTTTGTCAGTTACTGTGAGTTCAGTCTGTTCCTTATCCTGTAATACATAATTAGCTTAAACTTATTAATTAAAAGAATCCTTATCCTGTAATACATAATTAGCTTAAACTTATTAATTAAAAAAGGAATTGTTGCTAGTGATGATTGTTCAATAACAAAGACTATTTTCTATTTGAGTACAATAAAGGGAACATCAGAATTGGAGAGTTGTCAGAGATTTAATTACTACTTTCTGCCCTTTCTTAAAACTGTTACAGTACCTTCTAAACTGAATATTATGACAACAATATTTGGTCAACAGACAGACACAAAAAATTTGATCCCATACACATGTTTTGGAGGACTTGTAGGCTAATTTATTATTTGTAGCTAATTGAACTAAAAAAGGTTATCATGGCAAAACCTGGTGTTTATTTCACTTATAATTAGGGATATATCTGTACATCACACTGGTGTTCTGTTCTGTGTGGAGCCTGTATGTTGTTTGGCATCATTTAGATAACATGATATTGAATTAGACAAAGTTAAAAGACAAGATAATTGCTTTCAGATCTGATAGTTCCTGATACTCTTGATTGATTGTAATCCAATTTACTAGGATTTTGCTAATATAAAATCCTTCTGCTTTTAATAATCTGAATACTTATAAGCTATGTATTAGCAGCTGGAGTAAATATATATTGTTCATTTAAAAAATATAACCGCTAATAATAGGTGGCAAGGTACCTGGGATAAGATCAGAAATAAAGCATTAATCACTATTTCACAGCAATGCCTAAAAGTTGCTGGAAATTTTTTTTAAATATATTTTATTGATTTTTAACAGAGAGGAAGGGAGAGGAATAGAAAGTCAGAAACATCGATGAGAGAGAGACATCAATCAGCCACCTCCTGCACGCCCCCTACTGGAGTTGTGCCCGCAAGCAAGGTACATGCCCCCAACCAGAATCGAACCTGGGACCTTTCAGTCTACAGGCTCTATCCACTGAGCCAAACCAGTCTCGGCAGTTGCTGGAAATTTTGAAGGGAAGTCAGAGAAAAACTATTTCAGTCTCTGCCTAGGGACATGGCTATTAGAGGGTCATGCCTGAAATGCAATTATATGTAAAAACAAATAGAGATGAGATCAGAAGTGGTAATCTCCCCCACATTTTACTGCCCGCTGCTTAGCTGAAAAGTGAAGGAGCAATAGTCTGGATTTCCTGGCTAGTTCAGATCATTTTGTTTGGAAAAATGTCCCATCACTGTGGGAAAAGTCAGTGATTATTGATAGGCCAGCTTAGCTTTATACCACATGACCTTTCCTTTGGCCACATGTGCTTAGATCAACGTGGACACCTGAATCCAGGGCAACTCTATTTTATGCACGTAAGCAGGAGCAATTAGATTCTATCTAAGAAAATTGTATTAAGATACACTCCAATTGGGAACCCATAAATGGATATAGAAACAAAATGTCAGGGCTGGAGTAATCATATTTGACCATGTGCATGGTGATGAGAGAAAAAGAATTCTTCATAGAAAATCAGTGGATTCTAGAAATATATCCCAAGAAACTAGAAACACCAATCAGAAAGGATATATGCACCCCTATGTACATAGCAGCACAATTCACCATAGCTAAGATTTGGAAACAGTCTAAGTGCCCATCAGTAGATGAATGGATTTAAAAACTGTGGTACATATACACAATGGGATACTACACTGTGGTAAAAAAAAAATTCTTATCATTTGCAACAGCAGGGATGGAACTGGATAACATTATGCTTAGTGAAATAAGCCAGGCAGAGAAAGATAAATATCACATGATCTCACTCATTTATGGAATATAATGAACAACATAAACTGGTAAACAAAAGCAGATCCAGAGACAGAGAAACATCAATCAGACCATCAAACCTCAGAGGAAAGGTAGGGGAGGGAGTGGGTAAAGGGGAGAGATCAACCCAAGGACTTGTATGCATGCATATAAGCCTAACCAATAGATATAGACAACAGGGGAGTGAGGCTATGAGTGAGGGGATGGGGAGGGAGGGTAATGGAGGAATAAGGACACATATGTAACATCTTAATAAAGAAATTTTAAAAAATCAGCAGGTTAAAAATATTCATGGAGTAGCTGTGGCCTGAAAGAGGTATGAAAAAATAGCTATTCCATTATTTATATATCTCGTATCCCTCATAGAACCTACTATAGAGTTACATGTCTTTAATGGTGATTTAAACATTTTATTGTATAAATTCATTAACTTTTTTCCATAGGGACAGCATATTATCTATTTCCCAGAAAGCCACAAGCTTAGGAAATGCATGTAAATTTTTAAGAAGAGATATTTGCAGATGTTTTTCATGAAATTCTATGACATACTGTTCAATATCTTTTACTATATTTTTACTGTGTATGTGCATATATCTATCTATTTCTATATAATTATGAATGAAATATATATGATGTGTAATATGTATTACATTATATATATATGTGTGTGTATGTATATGTATGTTCAGGGTGTCAAAAAATGTATATGATACATACATATATTTTTAATACATATACATCCTGGATTTATTCAGTCTTTAAGCCCTACCTCACCTACTGTGTGTGGTCCTTTTCACAATTTCAGTTCAGCCCCTAAGCCATTGCACTGTTTGAACCTGCCACATGTTTGCATGTGGTGCTCCTTCATACATAAACTCAGGGATCCTCTTCTCTGGGCATCGCGACCCCGTGGTCTCCCAGGCCTGTGTCCCTATGCCCACCAGGTTCCCTGCTTTTCATTTCCCACACTCCTTCATGACTTTGCTCACCCTCTGTGAAAATCCACTAAAAAGATGATGCAGGAAACACAATGTGGCAATTACTAATTTGGCTGCCCTCAATAATCTGCCTCTTCAAGTTTCCATCACGGAGTTCTCAGGAAGTTGCCTTTTATGAAAAATAAAATTCCTAACTTCTTCCATACATGTTTAGCTATTTTAATCAGGAAAGTCTATTATAAAGGAGCGATGCTGCCATACCAGAAGCAGAAATGCAGCATTCCCCTTTAAAATTGTATCAATACGTTTAGTTTCATGATATACCATTAGAAGTTAACTAGCTAGATCATTGAGCATATACCTTTAATATTCTTTTCCTGAAAGAATATGGTGTTCTGTTCTGTGTGGAGCCTGTATGTTGTTTGGCATCATTTAGATAACATGATATTCTGCATTGAATTAGACACTTTATAAAATTTCTGTTTTCCTACACTTTCATCAATGCTGGACATTAGCAACCCTATTCATTTTTTTCAGTTTAAGAGAAGGAAACCAATAGTCTTTTATTTTTTAATTAAGTCTTTATTATTGAGATTATTACATTTGTTTCTCTTTTTTCCTCTCCATAGCTCCCCTCCACCCGGCTCCCACCCTTCCTTCTACCCTTACCTCCCTCCCATTGACGTCATCCATAAGTGTATGATTTTTGTCCAGTCTCTCCCTGTACACCCCTCACCCCTTTCCCCCTGAGAATTATCAGTCCACTCCCTTTCTGTGCTCCTGATTCTATTATATTCACCAGTTTATTCTGTTCATCAAATTTTTAATTCACTTAATTTTTAGATTCACTTGTTGATAGATACGTATTTGTTCATAATTTTTTATCTTTTACCTTTTCTTCTTCCTCTTCTAAAAGAGTACCTTTCAGCATTTCATATAACACTGGTTTGGAGTTGATGAGCTCCTTTAGCTTTTTCTTATCTGTGAAGCTCTTTATCTGCCCTTCAATTCTGAATGATAGCTTTGCTGGATCGAGTATTCTTGGTTGTAGGTTCTTGCTATTCATCACGTTGAATTTTCTTGCCACTCCCATCTGGCCTGCATCATTTCTGTTGAGAAATCAACTGACAGTCGTACAGGTGCTCCCTTGTAAGTAATAAACTGTTTTTCTCTTGCTGCTTTTAATATTCTCTCTTTGTCTTTTGCTCTTGGTATTTTAATTATGATGTGTCTTGGTGTAGTCCTCTTTGGATTCCTTTTATGTGGGGTTCTGTGTGCTTCCTGGACTTGTAAGTCTATTTCTTTTACCAGATATGGGAAGTTTTCAGTCATTATTTCTTTAAGTAGGTTTTCAGTATCTTGCTCTCTCTCTTCTTCTGGCACCCCTACCTTTCTGATATTGGTACACTTGAAATTGTCCCAGAGGCTCCTTACATTATCTTCACATTTTTTTATTCTTTTCTCTTCTTGCTTTTCCAGTTGAGTGTTTTCTGATTCTTTATATTTCAAATTTTTTACTTGATTCTTGCCTTCCTCTAGTCTGCTGTTAGGTCTCTGTATAATATTTTTTTATTTCAGTCAGTATATGTTTAATTTCTAGTTGGTCCTTTTCCATCTCTAGTTGGATCTTTTCCATCTCTAGTTGGTCCTTTGTCATCTCCTCTTGGGTCTCGCTAACTTTATCCAACTTTTCTAGGATATTCTTGAAAAACCTTATAAGCGTGATTTTGAACTCTATATCCAGTCATTTGTTTTCCTCCATTTCTTTTGTTTGTGATCCCTTCCCTTGTCTCGGCATTTTCACTATGCCGGGAGAACTTCTGTGTTGGATTCAGCCTTAAGATACCAGACTTGCAAAACTGCAAAAGCCTCTCTGTTGAGCTTGGGATGGGTGGAGTCTCAGGGCTTAAGGAACTGCTTTGCCTTCCAGTCGGCCCTGCCCTCCACAGCCCCTGAGTCTCACATGACTGGGTAATTGCTAGAGCAGTTCCTGTGTGCGTGCACGCCCTCGCAGTGCCTCTAGACTGCTGCCCCCAGCTCCTCTGCGCTCCAGGATCATATGAGTCTGGGTCTCCAGGATTTCACCCGAAACTGGGGTTTAATAAAGTTAGAAGTGGCACAGTTGGGAGGCTCTGTATCTATCAACAACTGAATCTAAAAATTAAGTGAATTAAAAATTTGATGAACAGAATAAACTGGTGAATATAATAATTTCAAGTTTTGAAATTGTTGTGTGAGGCAGCAATGTAGGTGTTTACCTATGCTGCCATCTTGGATTCTCCCAGTAGCCTTTTATTGCTTGACATTCAATTTCCTGATTATAAGTGATGTTGTTGATAAACTTTTGTATTATTTATCAAATTGTCTGAGCCTGACATTCTGTTCTTTGTATTTTTTATAAATCTTTTTGTAAAAAGACACAGATTATATATTTGCAAATATTTCTCAATCCATAGAAAAATATAGGTAATGTTGTGAGAAAGTCCCTTTTCATTTTATTTTTTATTACTTCTATTTCACCATTTCTTTTTCTCCCTGGATCTCTGTTGCAAACTCCTTGTTTGTGTTTTCAGATATCCCATGCCAATGTTTAGTGAATGAAATTAAGTGTATTTATAAAATGCAGGTTGGGGTAATATATATTTAAAATTATGTAAGAAATATTATATTATAGATCTCATTGATTTTCTAATGTTTTGAGTCAACATACTTTTAAAATAGATCAACAATGTTCTATGTACCTTTAGTTGGTTGTATCTGATTGCTGCGTTATATTCCACTAGAGGTCCAGTGCCAAAATTCATGCATGGGGTGGTGAAGAGGGGGGGTGCAGGTGTCCCTCAGCCCAACCTGCACCCTCTCCAATTTGGGACCCCTGGAGGGATGTCTGACTGCCTGGTGGGATCAGGACTAAATGGACAGTTGGACATCCCTCTCACAATCCAGAATTGCTGGCTCCCAACCGCTTGCCTGCCTGCCTTCTGATTGCCCCTAACTGCTTCGATCTGCCAGCCTGATCACCTCCTAACTACTCACCTGCCTAACAGCTCCCCTGCTGGCCTAATTGTCCCTAACTGCCTGCCCCTGCTGGCCTGGTTGCCCTCAACTGCCCTCCCCTGCTGGCCCGGACACCCTTAACTGCCCTTCCCCTGCCAGCCTGGTCATCCTCATCTGCCCCCCTCTGCTGGCCTGGTTACCCCTAACTCTCCTCCCCTGCAGGCTTGTTCCCCCACAACTGCCCTCCCCTGCAGGTCTTGTCCCTCCCAACTGCCCTCCCCTGCAGGCCTGATCCCCCACAACTGTCCTCCCCATCAGGCCTGGTCACCGATAACTGACCTCCTCTGCCAGACAGGTCACTTCTAATTGCCCTCCCCTGCAGGCCTGATTGCCCAACTACCCTCCCCTGCTGGCCAACTTGTGGTAGCCATCTTGTGTCCACATGGGGGTGGCCATCTTTGACCACATTAGGATGGCCATGTTATGTGTTGGAGTGGTCAATTTGCATATTACCTCTTTATTTTATAGGATTGTAAATCTCACCATATTTTACTAATGGAATATGCTAGTAATAGACACCTAACTTAACATATTTTCATTAACAGTATGCCTATTTATCTAACTACTAACAAATTGTTCTCTAGAATGACTTTAATTTTATATTCTGTAATGATAAAAATTTTACTAATTAATTTTATTGATTTTGTTTTTCTTTCATCTATGACAATGTAAACTTCTTGAGAACAAAATTGGTATCAGTTTTGTTTGTCTTTGTTTCCATTGCATTAATCCCATAGCATCAGAGAGAGGGAAGCCACTCTGTAAACACTTCCAGAACGAATAAGTAATTATAACTTCTGGTTATAATTCAAGAAGATATTTGCTGTCATTCTTCAAAATGTACTTAGATTATTTTCTCTAAAAACATGAACTTAATGCTAATATCCTAGAAGTTTCAAGACTGACTTATTGTTTTTTTTTATAGAGAGGAAGGGAGAGGGATAGAAAGTCAGAAACATCGATGAGAGAGAGACATTGATCAGCCACCTCCTGCACGCTCCACACTGGAGATGTGCTTACAAGCAAGGTACATGCCCCCGACCGGAATCAAACCCGGGACCCTTCAGTCCGCAGGCCAACGCTCCATCCACTGAGCCAAACTGGTCTTGGCAAGACTGACTTATTTTGTAAGAACACATTTATTTCCATCTAAAGAACCACAGTAGCACCACACGCTGGAAAGGATGTGGAGCAACTCTCATTCATTGCTGGTGGAAATGCAAAATGGTACAGCCAACTTGAAAGACAATCTGGCAGTTTCTTCTGAAACTAAACATAAGTTTAACATTACAATTCAGCCACTGTACCCTTTAGTATTTACATAAAGGAGTCAGAAAGGTATGTCCACATGAAAACCTGCACAAAGATGTTAGCATCTTTCTTCAGTTACCAAAGTGTAAAAGCAACCAAGTTGTACTTCAGAAGGGAATTGGATAAATCCTTATACATCAATGGATTATTATTCTATGCTGAAAGAAAGAAACTGTTAGGACATAAAAAGACATATTGAAACTATAAATACATATTTCTGAGTGAAAGCAGCCAATCTGAAAGGATACATATATTGTATGATTCCAAGTGTATGGTGTTCAGGAAAAGGCAAAAGACAGTAAGACCAATGGTTTCCAGAAGTTGGGGGGAAGGAGTGACTATGTGTAGTACAGAAGATTTAATAATAGATACATTTGTTCAAACCCATAGAATGTGAAATTTCAAGAGTGAATCATAAACTATGGACTTTGGGTGATTATAAGGTGTCAGTGCAGATTCATCAATTGTAACCAAAATACCACTCCAGTGGGCGTTGTTGATAATGAGAAAGGCTAGGCCTGTGGGGAATACAGGGAAAATCCCTTTCCCTTTCTCTCATTCTTGCTATGAAACTTAAAACTGTTGAAACAAGTAAAGCCTTTATTTTAAAAAGAATAGTAGGCTTTGTAAGAAACCTAATTTACAAAAGAATAAAATTTAATAGAATATGACCTTGGGAAATTTCTCTAAAAGTACTCACTATGGAGTTTCTTAATGTAAGTTATCCTAATTAGCTTGAGGGAGGGTTAAAAACACATAATTAACTTTTTGGTAAGGGGGGACTGAAAAAAATAAGTATACAAATTTAGTGAGATATAAAGTGTCTGTTGAGTATAAGTTAATACCAAAAATAATTTTATTTACAATAGTTTACTCACTAATCATAAATACATCTAGAATAGAGTATGAGAAGGCTTTACATTTTACAGTATTACCAAGAACAACTCATTCTATGTATCCAAGCACATCTGTGGGTTATCATGAGGAGATACCATCAATAGAGCAAACTGCTGACAGATCACATGTGGCTGATCCGAATGAACATGGGTGTCTGGAGCTGAGCTTTTCACTTATAAGGAGAGGTGTTCTTTGAAAAATTTTCCAAAGCAGAATTTCTTCAAGACAAAGGTAAATAATATTTCTAATTTTATGTTTTATAGAGAGCATAACTTTCTCTATTGTCATGTAGGCTTTCTAAGGAAGTCCCTGAATAAAACCAGTTGTTGCAGAGGAACTAGAAATAGTTACTTAGCTCATTTCTTAACAGAAGGATCCATTTTAGAAAGTTAATAGTTTTAAGGTTAGAGGTATTGTTTCAGCAGAAGCTCTTTATTAGCAAGAAATATGGTTTGCATTGTATAGTACATATAGGTGGAGCACAGAATTTTTTATATTCCTTGTTTTCAAGTGTATGACTTGCTAGGGGCATTACTGAGTTTTTATAGTCATTTACTTTATTGTTCTGATAAATTGGAAATGTTTCATCCCACAAACCAAAACTGATTTTTAAACTACTGGTTACAGAATCCTATATAATATGCTAAGTGTCTGGTTGTCCTGTTGGCTGTTCAACCCATCAAAGCGTAATATGCTAATAATATGTTAAGATTGCTCAACTGCTTGCTCTGATGTACACTGACCACCAGGAGGCAATCGACTGGTCCACAGTTACTGTGACATCCACTGACAGCAAGGGGCAGATGCTCTGACTGGTAGATTAGCTTGCTGCTGACCAATTGGGACTGAGCAAGATGGGCTGAACATGCCCTGGAGCACTTCTGTGGCCCCTCCCCGGCTGGCCAACCTCCCACGTCCCTCCCTGGCCTTGATCATGCGCCAGTGGGGTCCTTCAGCCTGGCCTGCACCTTCTTGCAATCTGGGACCCCTTAGGAGATCTCAGAGAGCTGGTTTTAGCCCAACGATAGAACAATCAGTTGCTATGACACACACTGACCATCAGGGGGCAGACGCTTAATGTGGGAATTGTCCCCTGGTGGCCAGTGCACTCCCACAGGGGGAGTGCCGCTCAGCCAGAAGCCCCAGATTCATGGCTGGTGAGCACAGTGGCAGTGGCAGGAGCCCCTCCTGCCTCCACAGCAGTGCTAAGGATGTCTGATTGACGGCTTAGGCCCGCTCCCTCCGGGACATCCCCCAAGGTTTCCCAGACTGCAAGGGGGCGAAGGCCAATTTAGGGACCCCCACCCCCAGTGCACAAATTTTGTGCACTGGGCCTCTAGTATTATTATAAACTACCTTCCTTCTTTAATTGTAAATCATGTCAGTATTGAAAAATACTGTCATCAAACTTATGGATTTAGCATATTATAATTAACTAGAGGCCCAGCACGTGATTGAAATCACGCAAGGAGGCACCCCACCTCCCACTGTGTGAGAAGGCACCTGTGAGGGAGCCGAGACCCACACCTGAACTGTGTAGCACCGGCCACCACCTTGTGTCGGCTGGGGTGGGGGCAGGCACTCCTGTGTGTTGTGTGTCTGCTCTGGCCCACCCTTAATCCCAGACTCTCCGTGTGTTGTGTCTCCACTCCATCCCACCTCGAGTCCCATCTCCCCATGGCTGCTGGGGCTGGGGGGCAGCACACAGTCCTCTCCTGTCCATCTGCTTGCACAGCTCCTCCTGAGCAGTTGCGATTCAGTCTCTTCCTGAGTGGTCGTGACGTCTGGATAATTAGCATATTACCCATTTATACAGATAGAATAACTGATACACATTGAAGAATATACTTATTAAGAATAGATGATTAGAGGTAAAGTAAGCTTGACATTAAAATTTATTTTAGACTATTATCCTGAAGATTCTATCTGGATTTTTTACCTGCATAGTTTGAGTTTAATAACAGTTCAAAACATCTCTTAATCATATCATCAAATGACATTGAAAAAGAGAGGCCCTTGTCAATGACAGCCTGATTTTAGTGACTAAAGACTTCATTCACTAAGAGTGTGGAAAATATAACATGTACTGATGTTCAGCTGCTCTGCTTCTAATCTCACAGAATATAGATGCCTAACGTGTATGTCAATGTAAGTGTGTATGCATAGAGTCTTCATGCTGACAATGTGTAAGTTATTTAAGCGCATAGATATTCTTTCTAGGTGATATTTCTTTTGTTGATCACTATTATTTTCCCATTAGAAATTACAAATCTTGCTTAAAATCGGTTTGGCTCAGTGGACAGAGCGTCGGCCTGCGGACTGGAGAGTCCCGGGTTCGATTCTAGTCAAGGGCATGTACCTTGGTTGCAGGCACATCCCCATTGGTGGTTGTGCAGAAAGCAGCTGATTGATGTCTCTCTCTCATCGATGTTTCTGACTCTCTCTCTCCTTTCCTCTCTATGAAAAATCAATAAAATATATAAAAAATAAAAATAACACATCTTAAATTGTTTAGTTAGTCATAGTTCCAGAAAAGTTTAAATCTTGAGTGTTACACCTGCTAATGCCAAGGTTGGGGTTTTTTTCTATGACAATACTGGATGCTAAAATCAACAGGTACTTTCAGTTCAAGAAACGGACCAGGCAAGAAACATTTACCTTGTTTTTCTAGAAACCGTATTTAAATACAAATACAGAAAGGTTTTTACCTTGCTGGAAAACAAAGATAGATGATTGATAAATGATGGATGGATGGATGGATGGATGGATGGATGGATGGATGGTCTGATAGAAATAAATAAACAAGGACACAAAAGTTTAGGGGTATATTCATTTAATGAGCTCCAGGGATCACTCCGTCTATCCCCACATTATCTCTGTGTGGATCACAATGGATTGTTGGTAAGCAAGCCAAGAAAACGGGGGGTGAGAGTGCTCAACCACAGGTTGCCAGCTATGGTTTGTTGTCACTACTACAAATTCCACCAATGCCCATCCCTAGGTTCATTTGCTATGACTGGAGATGGGTGTTTTACTAGTAAAAAAAATGTCCAGTAGAAGTAATCTCACCTAGCATCCATCTGTACATTGCTATTATTATTAAAATACTTTATTAACTATTCATTATTTTTAAAAAATACTTTGCTTTGACAAATTCTGTCTCAACTTGCTTGCTTCTGCCAAGCTGAATTATCTCAGCATAACCACTTGCCAGTACAGATTGGTAGTTTCAGTACAGTCATGGAAATGTAAAACACAGCATAGGTAATAATATTGTAATAACTATATGGTGCCAGTTAGGTACTGGAAACATCAGGAACACTTTGTAAAGTACATGATTGTCTGAAAACTATGCTGTACACCTGAAACTAATACAAAATAATATTGAATGTAAAATGTAATTGAAAAACGTTTTTAGTACGATAATTTTAGCCCAGCAGAGTGGCTCCGTTGGTTGAGTATCATCCTGTGTACATAAAGGTTGCTGGTTTGATTCTCAATTGGGCATGTATAGAAGGCAACTGATAGATGTTTCTCACATTGATGTCTCTTTCTCTCTCTCCCTCTCTCTCTCTCTCTCTCTCTCTCTCTCTCTCTCTCTCTCCTTCCATCCTCTCTCTAAGCATGTCCTCAGGTGAGGATTTTTTTTTAAGTGTGAAAAAGCAAAATGAAATTTCCAGCCAGGAAGGGATTACCCAGGATGCAGCACTCGGTCAGGTCCAGGTTCCATGTCCGCTCCGCAGAAACTCTCACACCTGGCTAGTGACACTGGTGGGGAGGGGACCATGGAGAAAACGCGCCTGGCTCCAGGCGTCACAGAGAAGCTGGCAAAGTCCCAGGAGGAGGTGGGCCACATCCACACAGGATCCAGCACTTGGCTTTGGGCAGGCTCTGGTCTCCGGGACCTTGGGAAGGTGCCAATGGACCTGCAGAGCTAGTGCCCAGGTGCTTTGGACTCTGGTGGTTGGGCTTCTGGAGGCCTGAGCACTCCCCATATGGTAGCCCATCTTGTGCCAAACTCCTACAAACCACTGTGGGAAGTCACAGGTGCTAGGAAGTGCAGAAGGGGTTACCCAACCTTTGAGGCATCTCCCTTTGCCCACTGCACCAGTTGCCATTTTCTCTTCACAAAGGTTGAACTCACGGCTCCCCATATTCCCCGTTCCCCGACCCCTGCCCACACACACCCCGTCCCCACTTCGCCCTCCCCTTTCTCTGAACAAGAGACTGGCTGAAGTTAGTTCAGTGCGGGCCAGACCATGAGAGGCATGGGAAGCTAAGGAGAAGCTTTCCTAGTTTCTACTATATTCTCGGGTTCGTTTGGCGCACAGCTGGCTCGTGGTGGGCAATTTGATTTCTCAGTCTCTTCCATGCTCTCATCAATCCCGGTTCAATCCCGTGTCTTACCCAGTGGCCATGACCCTGTGCTTCTCCCTTGTCTACTCCGATGATGCCCCTCCTGGCTGGGACCAACCTGCTGCTCCCGCACCTGCCCTCGGCCCTGATCACAGACTATTTTGCCATGATCATGTGCCTTTGCATCCAGTCAAGGAAACAATATCATTCCCCACAGATTATGTGCTCCTCTCTAAGGGATCCTCCCCTTGGTGAACTGGGAGGACCCTCCACAGAAGCCCATGGTGTGCGGACGGACAGTCAAAAACAATCCATATCCTTGGCTCCAGGGCTCAGATCTTCTCTCCCACGATTCACCACCTGAGCAGGTAGTCAAGGCTGGGAAGCCAATCCCATCGAGTACCATCCCACTTCCTTGCCCAAAGGAGATGGAAGAGAACAACAGACAGGACCATCAGAACAGCCTGGATAGCAGTAGGTATCTACCACTGACATAGAGGCCCCTGTAGACCAAGAGAGTCCTCCCTTCCCGCAAGTACAGTCCTGGGCCTCTGGACCACAATCCCAGGCACCCGCAGACAGATCGAGGAGGACACCCAGACGTCCCCCAGGTGCTGCTGCTCTGCAGGCCGGGTGGTGACAAGCTCATGCTGCCCCTGTGAGAGGTGTCCCGCCTCCTCTGAAGCCTGATTCTGAAGTAGCAGTGCTCTCTGACCCCAGTCCATGCTGCGCCCTGCTGCCGGAGAGATTCACAGAGGAGGTGCTGCGTGGAGACCATCCGCCCAGCTTGCCAGTTTCTCTCACTTTGGGTAAAGAGATGCACGGTGAAAAGCCATCAGAAAGCTGTCCTCCACCGGTCTCTTCCAGCAGGAAGCGCTGCAAACACAAAACGTCCACGTCACTTTCGCTACCACTGCCACCACGGCTGTGGGATGGAGGCGAGCTGCCCCCGTCCCCTAAGCTGCCTTGCCTTGCTGTTGCCAGAAACCTGGACACCTTGGAAAACACTGAGTGTCAAGACAAAGCAAGAGGTCAAGGCGGACTGCAGTGCCACCCCTCCTGCCCCCCGCTTCTCTCCACCTGGTTTGGTGGCTGCGGACACCCTGCCCCTGGCCACTCAAGCTGCGCAGGTCTCGACTGCCATCTCAGCCAGCGCACCAGCAGATCCGACTTCTCAGCCTACTTTGGAGGCTGATGAAACTGAAACGGACACTACCACTCTGTCCTGTGCTGTCAGAACGGCTACAGATTTCAACGCTGCCACTGACACTGAGCCTCCTTCCCGGTGTCTTTTCCCATTCTGCCCCCGTGGCCAGGGAGAAAGACACCGAGGCTAAGGACACCATCCATCTCTCCTGATCACTGGCATTTATAGGTGCTCCCTTTCCCCTACTCATCTACCTCAACTATGCATTAAACGAAACCTTATTTCTGCTCATCTGCCTCTGCCCCTGTGTCTTGATTTAGAGGAAGAGCTGGCACACGAATGGAGATGTGTTGAGCCAGACTTAATGATGCAAAATGCTCTGTGTCCCAGTGGCTGGGATGCTGAAGCAGCAGCAATTTATGACTGCACATGCTGACTCCCGAAATCCTGTTTTACTGTAAGAAATGACAGTCCAGGAAGAAGGAAGGTCCAGAAGAGGGAGCGATGGGGAACTCACTCTTGCCTCCTCCCTCTGTGCTTCTCTCCTCTCTCCTACCACTCTGACCTCAGTAGAAGCTAGAGAATCTCTGATGTATTATAGAAAACCACACTTTAGTTTTTTAAAATGTTTAAATGTGTGTGTGTTTGTGTGTGTGTGTGTGTGTGTGTGTGTGTGTGTGTGTGTGTGTCTTATTTAACTTAGACTTAGGCCAGTCATCCTCACACAGTTCCACTTCACCCAGAGAAGATGAATTTGGTAGCCAGGTTCTTGAGTCTGAGGGAAAAAGTAAGAAAGAGCTCTTGTCGGCTCTGTAATTATTGACCATTTATGTTTACTTAATAATTTACAATGCTGCTTAAAAATATCAGAAAAGATTCCCTCTAATAACCGGCCTGTCTCTAAAGTGCTAAAACATTACATCATACAAGTTGAAATTGTGCCCAGTTCTGGATGACTCTGTAGTTCTGTAAAGTCTTCACTAGATTTAATAAGGGCAAAATTCCTGACTTGGTTGGACCTACATTCTAGTTGGTCGGGGAGGGGGGGGTGGTGAACAATAAACACATGTAAAGTACCTGCAATAACAAATGCTGTGGAGAATAAAGCAGGATGTGGAGGACTGAGATTATGGGAGAGAGAAACAGAGTTTCGTGTTTAAACAGTGGACAGGTCAAGCCTCACCAGGAAGGTAGGATATGAAGAGTCTAGAAGGAGGTGGTTGAATTAGAATCAGAGGGAAAGCAATCCAGATAATGAAAATAATCCCTGCAAAGGCCCAGCGAGGATGCCTCATGTGCTCAGGGAGCAGTAAGTGAACAAAAGTGATTGTAAGAGAGCCCAGTGGGAGAGAGGAGAGGACAGAGATGTGGGTTAAATTCCCGGCACCACCTTTTATTGGCTTCATCATCACAGATGAATCAACCTCCAAGCATCTCAGTGAGCTCAGTGTTTTTTCGGTGACCTATTTACCTTGCAAGATTTTGAGGAAAATAAAATAACTTACAGAAGTGACTTGTAAGTCATTGTTCTATAAATACAGATAGATACACAGACAGATAATAGATAAGTACATAAGTACATAGGTAGATTAGATAGATAGATATAGATAGATAATAGATAGGTAGATAGATGATTGAATTATAAATGAACTTCAGATGTTGAAACCCTTCAGATGTGATGGTACTTGAATATGGGGTGTTTGGGAGGCAATTATGTGTAGAAGAGGTTATGAGGGGGAGCTACCATGATTGATTAGTGCTGTAAAAAGAAGGGGAAGACACACAAGCTTGCTCCCTCTGCCATGTGAAGACAGCAGCCTGGGCACACCAAATCATGCAGGCAAACAGACAGACAGATGCTAAATACATATATCATAAACAATGGTGGAAATAGGGCATATGTGTGTGTGTGACACGTATGCTTAATGCATTTCTTTTTTTTTTCTTTTCTTTTTTTAAATATATTTTATTGATTTTTTACAAAGAGGAAGGGAGAGGGACAGAGAGCTAGAAACATTGATGAGAGAGAGACATCAGTCAGCTGCCTCCTGCATGCAACCAAGGTACATGCCCTTGACCAAAATCAAACCTGGGACCTTTCAGTCCGCAGGCCGACACTCTACCACT
This sequence comes from Lasiurus borealis, assembly GCA_004026805.1. Taxonomy (NCBI): domain Eukaryota; kingdom Metazoa; phylum Chordata; class Mammalia; order Chiroptera; family Vespertilionidae; genus Lasiurus; species Lasiurus borealis. The sequence goes on along the minus strand of PVJN01008008.1, from coordinate 32,944 downwards.
GAGCCAAACTGGTTTCAGCATTAATGCACTTCTTAAGCAGCATTTGCTTGCCCCTTCACTAGGCAATTCAAATAGCTTCCCATTTTAATGGGAACATAAAGGTGTTTGCTTTTATGAAGTAAAACACATGGAAAAATACAACTGTGTCTAAAAATGCACAGCACTGAGTGCAGGGCAACATTTACGAGATTAGCTTGTACAAACAAAAAACACCATTTCAGACAGGCTGTGGGCTCCTCCAGGCACCCAGATGCTGGTTCATTCTCTCTAAGGTGTTTATTACAGTCCCAGAGGATGACAGCTCCTGCACCCTGGCTTCAGAGAACTGCCTGCCCTTTGTAGTCAGAACTGCCTCTCAGAAGCAGGGTTGAAATCCACTTTGCTTCTAATAGTCCCACACCCTCTCTGTGCCATGCCTGGCAATTTTACCAGGGACACATTTTTTAAAATCCGTAACTGTTGGCTTTTTTCTTTTTTTTCTTTTTTTTAATTTATTGATTAAGGTGTTACATATGTGTCCTTATTCCCTCGTTAGCTCCCATCCCCCTCCCCTACTCATGCACTCACCCCCTGTTGTCTGTGTCCATTGATTAGGCCCATATGCATGCATACAAGTCCTTTGATTGATTCTCCCCCTTTCCCCACCCTCCCCTACCTTCCCTCTGAGGTTTGATGGTCTGATCAATGTTTCTCTGTCTCTGGAACTATTTTTGTTCATCAGTTTATGTTTTCATTCCACAAATGAGTGAGATCATGTGATACTTATATTTCTTTGACAGGCTTACTTTGCTTAGCATAATGTTCTCCAGTTCCTTCCATGTTGTTGCAAATGGTAGGAATACCCTTTTTTAGTGCAGCGTAGTATTCCATTGTGTAGATGTACCACAGTTTTTTAATTCACTCATTTGCTGATGGGCACTTAGGCTGTTTCCAAATCTTAGCTATGGTAAATTGTGCTGCTATGAACATAGGGATGCATATATCCTTTCTGATTGGTGTTTCTAGCTTCTTGGGATATATTCCTAGAAGTGTTATTACTGAGTCAAATGGAAGTCAAAAGACATCGAGTGGTTGAATGGATAAAAAAACATTACCCATATATATGCTGTCTACAAGAGACCCACCTCAGAACAAGGGACTCACACAAACTGAAAGTGATGGAAAAATATCTTTCAGGCAAATGGAAATGAAAAAAAAAAAAGCTGGGGTAGAAATACTTATATCTGACAAAATAGACCTCAAAGTGAGGGCCATTACAAGAGAGAAGGAAGGCCACTTCATAATACTAAAGAGATCAATACAACAAGAGGATATAAGTATTGTAAACAAATATGCACCCAATTCAGGAGCACCCAAATACATTAAAAAAATCTCCTGGAAGATATTAAGAGAGGGATAGACAACAATACAATCATAGTAGAGGACTTTAATACACCACAGACATCACTGGATAAATCCTTTAGACAAAAAATCAGCAAAAAAAACAACAATCTTAAATGACTTACTAGATCAGATGGACTTACTGACATCTTCAGAACATTTCACCCCAAAGCAGCAGAATATAAGTTCTTCTCAAGTGCACATGGGACATTTTCAAAAATAGAACACATACTGGGTCACAAGCAAAATCTACGCAAATTCAGGAAGATTGAAATCATACCAAGCATCTTTTCAGACCACAATAGCATAATATTTGAAATAAACTACAATAAAAACAATCTAAAACACTCAAACACTTTGAAGCTGAATAGTATGTTATTAAATATTGATTGACCAATGAGATCAAAGAAGAAATTTAAAACATTCTGGAAACTAATGACAATAAAAACACACCAATCCAAAATCTACAGGCCTACCTCAAAAAATCAAGAAAAAAAATGATAGTAAAACATCTAATGATACAACTCAAAGAATTAGAAAGAGAGCAACAGGAAAAGCCCAGAGAGAGCAAAAGGAAGAAGATAATAAAGATTAGAGCAGAAATAAATGACATGGAGACCAAAAAGAACAATATAAAAAATCAAAGAAACCAAGAGCTGGTCCTTTGAAAGGATAAACAAGATTGATGAACCTCTAGCCAGGCTCACCAAGAAGCAAAAAGAGAGGACTCAAACAAAATTAGTAATGATAGAGGCGAAATAACAACAGACCCCACAGAAATACAAACAATTGTTTTAAAAAAATATTATGAACAACTCTATTCCAACAAACTGGACAACCTGGAGGAAATGGGCATATTCCTAGAAAAATACAACCTTCCAAAATTCAATCAGGAAGATCCTAAAAATCTCAATAGGCCAATAACTATGGAAGAAATTGAAGCAGTCATCAAAAAGCTTCCAGCAAACAAAAGCCCGGGGCCAGACCACTTCACATGGGAGTTTTACCAAATATTCAGGAAGAACTAAAATCTATCCTCCTCAGACTATTCTAAAAAATTCAAGAGGAAGGAACACTTTCAAATTTATTCTATGAAGCCAGCATCACCCTAATACCAAAACCAGATAAAGACAACATAATGAAAAAGAATTACAGGCTGTTATCCCTCATGAACATAGATGCCAAAATCCTCAACAAAATCCTAGCAAATCGGATCCAGCAGTACATCAGAAAGATCATACACCATGAAAACAGGATTTATCCCAGGGATGCGAGGATAGTACAATATCCTCAAATCAATAAATGTGATACATCACATAAACAAATTGAGGGGAAAAAAATCACAGTCATATCAATTGATGCAGAAAAAGTATTTGACAAAATTCAACATTCTTTCTTGATAAAAATTCTCACTAAGGTAGGAATAGAAGGATCATACCTCAACATCATAAAAGCCATATATGAAAACCCACAGCCAGCATCACACTCAATGGACAAAAACTAAAACCATTTCCCCTAAGAACAGGAACAAGACAAGGATGCCTACTCTCACCACTCTTTTTTATTTTTTTTAAATCCTCAATGGAGGATATGTTTTTTACATATATTTTTTTGAGAGAGAGAGAGACATTAATGTGAGAGAGAAACATCAATTGGTTGCCTCCTGTATGTGCTCCAACCAGGGATTGAACCCTCAATCCAGGTATGTGCCCTGATTGAGAATCAAACCCACAACCTTTTTGGTGTATGGGAAGATGCTCCAACCAACCAAGCTACCCAGTCAGGACAACCATTCTTTTTAAAGGGGCTCTAAACTAAAAATAATGATCCTAATAAGGCAAATACTTACAAATGCTTAAGAAATGTAAAAATAATTTTTATGTTTTGATGATATCCTATCTAAAAAAGAGAGAACATGCTAATTGACCATCACACCCTCACAAGATGACAGTGCTCACAGCCAATAAGGAGGGAATATGCTAATTAACTATCACACCCTCAAAAATGGCAGCAGGTGCATTGCATGGTTGGGCCCACCCCAAGGAGGGTCTGGCCACTCCGTACACCTGCCTCCAGAGTCCCCTAGTTTCCTCTGTCACCCAGCCCCCCAGGGCTGGCCTGAGGCACAGACAAACCTCAGGTGTCAGCTGCCCAGGGTCACCCAAGGCTCAGGTAACTGGGGCCAGCCAAGGCTTGCACTGCCAGCAGTGGCAGCAGCAGAGGTGTAATGGGGGTGTTGCCTTCCCCTGATCACTGGGTCGCCTCCTGCCCCTGAGAGCTCCTGGACTCTGAGAGGGGGCAGGCTGGGTTGAGAGACTCCCCACTTACAGTGTATGAATTTTCATGCCCTGGGCCTCTAGTTTCTAAATAAATAGAAGTAGTATTTTATTTTTTTTAACATGATTGCCACTACAATAATACCGAAATTCAACACTTCCTACCCCAGCTCCCTACTCTAGAAACAATTTTTCCCTACTTTGATATTACCCCATAATTCTAAATATTATGCTCTCCTGCTTTATCATGACATATCCACTCTAGACAACATTTTTACCACCTTAACATGGAAGAAAGAAATAAAATCCCACTCCTTTTGCTCCACTTTCTTTCCAATATGTCCTGTTCATTTTATTAATTTGCTGCTTCTCTTTGATGACTTCATGCAATTTTACTAGATTTGTTGATAAGGGAAGTGCTAAAAGCACTGGGCTGAAATCTCTTCTTTCGCTTATTAGCCTCATACCCTTCTTGGGCCTCTGTTTCTTCAGAGGACAAAAGGTAATACCTACCTTATGATGTTGCAAGTGATAATGCAAATAATAATGGATTTGCAGCTGATACATTTGATAAGGGATTAATATCCAAAATTTATAAATAACTCATATGGCTCAACCCTTAAAATACAAACACAATTAAAATGTGGACAGACCTAACTAGACATTTCTCCAAAAAGAACATACAGATGACCAGTAGACATATAAAAAAGATGCTCAACATTACTAATCCTCAGAAAAATGAAATTTAAAACCACAATGAGAAAGCACCTCACACCTATCAGCATGGCTGCTGTCAATAAATCTACAAACAACTAGTGTAAGGAGGGGATGCAGAGAAAAGGGAACCCTCATGTACTGCTGGTGGTGTGCAGCCACTGTAGAAAACAGTATGAAGAGTCTTCAAAAAAAAATGGAACTGCCATATGCCCCAGTGATTCATTTCTGGGTATATATCCAAAGAATCTAAAACATTAATCCAAAAGAATATAGGTACACCGGTATTCATTATAGTGTTCTTTACATAGCCAAGCTATGGAAACCACCCAATAGAAGAGTAGATTTAAAAGGTTGTGGCTAAACAAAGTTGTGTTATGTGTATTCATAATCATAGTTTGCTAAAATGCTTCTATATGATGGTTTCCAGATACCTACCTCTTAGGTTTTTGTGTGTGTGCAATAGAAGTTAAATTTTTTTTATTAAAAGTTAAAATACCATGGTTGGTTGAGACTACACTAGGCAATAGTGATAGAAAATTACAATTGAAAATGTGCTTCTACTTCTGAAGAGGAAAAAAAAGGAGTACTAGGGGACATATGTAATGCTATCAACAATAAAGATTTTTTTAAAAGAAAGGAAAAAAAGGAGTAATTTTGTTTTAACACAAAATATCAGTAATGTCCCAGAATATGAAATGGCATAGTCAAGGACAAAAGTTGAAGACAGAGAATTTTATTTGCTTGGTTTATAACATCTGAGTTTCAAGGAAAAAAGTGTATAAAATATTTTAAAATTTTTAGCACATTCTGCTTAGTTTTGAAGGACTTGTCTCATAGCACCTTCATCTACAATTTGAAAGATGATTCTTTACCTTTTATAAATCTGCCTCAATAGCAGAGATTCTGTTTCTCACCAGAATAATTTTCTGTTACGTTGACATGCATGCTTGATTAATCATCATTTTAAAACATTTTAAACCACTCAGTACAAAAGTTTTCTCATCTATGAAAGAGCTAAGTTTCTTTACACTCAAAGTATGTTCTTTTATGTTTGCTTATTTTATTTGCACTTTTACCCAATAGAACCCACAATCCAGTCTTTAAAATTTGATAAAAATCTCTTCTGACAACTCTTGAATTTGCTTTCCCAATATCATATCTCTCATTTAGGGAAAAAAAAAAAAAACACATTTTGCAGGATATCTTTTACAACTAAATCTATCTTTGATATTTCCCAAAGGGCTCCTGGGAAAATAAAAAATAAAAAATTATCCTCCCATCTAATAAAAAGTGGGATCATCCCATTGACCAAGATAGCCTGACTGCTCCCCACAACCTGACTAAATTACATGGGCTTCATCCTGACTTTAGGTCTCTAACCTCCTTTTCTTAGAGCAGTGCGGGCAAACTCATTAGTCAACAGATCCAAATATCAACAGTACAACGATTGAAATTTCTTTTGAGAGCCAAATTTTTTAAACTTAAACTTCTTCTAACGCCACTTCTTCAAAATAGACTCGCCCAGGCCGTGGTATTTTGTGAAAGAGCCACCCTCAAGGAGCCAAAGAGCCGCAGTGTGCTGACCACAGTCTTAGAACATTTACTTTCGAAACCTTGTAAATTCTTTTTCTGCCTCTTTACCATGAAAACCCTTGCAAGGACTCTTTTGCAAGGACCTCGGAGCCATCCCTCCGAGATGTGAAATCATCAAGGACAACACTCCTCTCTCTCCTTCTCTAAGGGAAGATGGACGCCTAACTTTGGCAGGTGCCTTGCTCCAAACTGTAAAACTACATCCTGTCATGAAGGTACAAAACGTACTTTTCTTATTGGTAAGACCAACCAGCAAACATAGGTGGCCTCCGATGTCTCCACCTCAGCTCTTACAGACTCTCCCAACCTTTGTTTTGACACTGTGGTTTTCATCTTATAGCACACACACTAATTACTAAAATTCTGCGGCACACTAAACATGTATTTTTTGCCCATCTGACAAGAAAAAGGGTGTGATTCTGATTCATTCACATTAAACAGCTAAGGTTGTGTTGGCCATTGTCACTCTTTTAGTTGACAATCTTAAGGGAAAAGAGGTCAGTGCCCTTAGCTAAAAAGGGCATGTTTTCAAAAGTTTTGTGGCACACCGATTGAAATTGGCTGTTGGAACAAAAGTGAAAGAAATTACAACTTTAGTTCTGGCCTCTCTCCTTTATGACAATAGCCTAGAATAAATTGTTTCTTGCCTGTTGAACTTTGTCAGATACGATTTTTGCTTGGACACTCTAAGTAATGAGGTTTGTTTGCTGTGTTCCATATGGATCCTTAATTAGATCCAACAGAGGAATAGCTGTTGGCAGCATTGTCCAATCAAAGAGACACTCAGCTTCCCTTGGATTAAGATAAAAATGCTACCAATTTAAGTATTTCAGAAAGTTTACATTTTATGGAAAGGCCTTATAGATTTGTCAGTGCCCCCACTCCATGCCTTGCCTTTAGCCTCAGAAGAAGCATTGATCAAACTTGATGAAATAATTTGTGCTGTACTCCAATAGAGAATTTTCTCTCCTCCATCCCATTAACTTTGGTTAACCTGAAATAAACTGATTATCGTTTTTGGCATCAGCAGATAGTTGGTTTTACTCTGGTGCTTGCCTGAAAGTTTTGCTCTAGGTTCCCGATCAGAGTTTGTAACTTCAATAAAGGACAGTCTTGTGTGAAGATAGCCATGTGGAAAGGACTATACACTGGGCGGTTTTTTAAACTATTGACCCTTAAAGGAAATCGAGTCCCACAATGATACCCCTGAGACACTCTGAGAAAGTGCCTGGGGACTGTGGGGACCTCCAGGCCTTCGTCCAGAAGCAAATGATTTCATGGAAACATCTGCTGACCCAAGTTCCAAAAGGCAAGAATTAACTACAAAGGACAGAATGATGCACTGAGAAGGGGAATTTAAGTACGCTACTTATTTGGAATATTATTAGTGTTATTTTAATTTCCTATGCCTGTGTGAGATAGCCCTTGTCTTTTTCTTAAGCTAGTTCTCACCCTCAATTTTGCTTTTGAAAACTGATATATTTTTAAATGGACTTGAATTCTTACTGGACTTCCTTCCCCTAAATTCACAATGACTTTAACTGAGCCTTAGTTTTTTAAGGCAATATGATCCTTTGCATAGATTCATAAAAATATATATATATATATATTCCCCTTTTACCACCACATAACCAGACATAACAATGTTGTGTCTGCAATATCATATCTAAGAACAAGTCTCATTTAAGCAGGCTTCTCAGCCACTATTCAAGGACAAGTTGGACTTTATAGGTGGATTCAATGCCTACAAAGCCCTTCCAGGAAAATGGGCCTCAGAGGGGAAAGGAAGGTCAGCTGGTGGCAGGCCAGGAACCTTAGCAAATTTTGGAGACTTCTAGAGGAAAGTCACCCACATTTATGGGCACTATAGGTGAAGTCAGGTAAAGGAGTTTCTTAGACGTGGGTTTTAAACTTGGGAGAGATTAACAATGAACAAAGCTTTTTAAAGATTCATTATAAAAACTTCAAAATCAAAATTAACCCCCTGGCCTTTGTAGTTTCATATTATTGGACTGGCTCTAGATTTGCAAAGCCAACTCAAGGAGGCCTACCTGGATATTAATAGTCTTCTAGCACCCTATGTCAATAATCAGGCAAAACCTAATAAAACTAGCCTTTTGTGAATCAAACTAGTATTTGGAGATTTTGACATCACAAATGGAGAAGAATTAAACTGTCAGGGAAATCAAAAAATAATTGGAAAAATAGCAAAAGAGATTAAGATTACTGGGTAACCTTCCAGTGGAATGTTGATCATTTGGGAAATTATCCAGGAATATCTGATTCCATGGGGACATGAACCTTTGATTCTGTGATCAGTTAGGTTATTTAACCAACTCTTTAGGACCAGAAATTAATTTGTAGAAAACTGAATAGTAATACAAATGTTACCAGCCTATGGCAATTCCTTTTGTAGAGATGCAAGTAAATTTTGTCTCATGGAAGATATAAATCTCTGTAAATCAAACTCTGAGTCAGTTTTAATACCTTACTGTTTCCCTCATTAATTAAAGAATTCATGTAAATCTTTAACAGGTGTTCATTTTATATTTATAAGTAAGACTAGAGGCTCGGTGCATGAAATTTGTGCAAGGAGGGGGGTGTCCCTCAGCCCAGCCTGCACCTTCGCCAATCTAGGACCCCTCAAAGGATGTCTGACTGCCCATTTAGGCCCAATCCTACCCCCATGTGCACACCAGGATTGGGCTTAAAAGTGCAGTCGGACATCCCTCTCACAATCCAGGACTGCTGGCTCCCAACTGCTCACCTGCCCGCCATCCTGATTGCCCCTAACTGCTTCTGCCTGCCAGCCTGATCATCCCCTAACCACTCCCTGCCAGCCTGATTGATGCCTAACTGTTCCCCTGCCAGCCTGTTTGCCCCTAACTGCTCTCCCCTGCAGGCCTGGTCCCTCCCCCCCCAACTGCCCTTTCCTGTAGGCCCAGTTGCCCCCAACTACCCTCCTCTGCCTGCCTTGTCACCCCTAACTGTCCTCCCCTGCTGGCCTGATCACTCACAACTGCCCTCCCTTGCAGGCCTGGTCCTTCCCAACTGCCTCCCCTGCTAGCCATCTTGTGGTGGCCATCTTATGTCCACATGGGGGCAGCCATCTTTGACCACATGGAGGAAGCCATCTTGTGTATTGGAGTGATGGTCAAGCTGCATATTACTCTCTTATTAGATAGGATAGAGGCCTGGTACATGGGTGGAGCCAGCTGGTTTGCCCTGAAGGGACTCCTGTATCAGGGTAAGGGTTCCCTTGGAGCATGGGGTGGCCTGGGTAAGGGGCCTGTGATGGTTTGCAGGCCAGCCACACACCCCAGCAAGTCAAGCAGAGGCCCTGGTATCTGGGATTTATTTATCTTCTGTGATTGAAACTTTGTAGCCTTGAGTGGAGACCAAGGCAGGCAAGGGCTGCAGAAGCTTGGCTTCCTCCATCGCCAGAGACAGCTCAAGCCTTTGCTCTCTCCAGCTCTGTGGCTGCCACTATTTTTGTTGGGATTTATTTATCTTCTATAATTGAAACTTTGTAGCCTTGAGTGGAGGCCTGGGCCCGCCAGGGTGTGCAGAAAGCTTGGCTTCCTCTATTACTGGGGAAACCCAAGCCTCCTGCTCGCTCTGTGGCTGCAGCCATTTTGGTTGGGTTAATTTGATTGGCTGGTGGGCATGGCTTATGGGTGCAGCGGAGTGATGGTTAATTTGCATATTACTCTTTTATTAGATAGTATATTTTACCTTTTTGAAATTTATACCTTATCACTATGAACTTAGAATCTATACTAATAAAAGGGTAATATGCTAATTAGACCAGACATCTTCTAGACGACCTTCCAGACATCCTTCCTGACAAAGCTGTGCCTGGGCAAAGCCACCCAGAGTCCCAGGCACCTGTGGCTGCAGCCAACCCAGGAGAAGCCACATGGTCTCAGACACTTGAGGCTGCAGCTAGACCCAAGTCAGCCTGGGTCCCAGGTGCCTGCAGCTGGCCAGAGGGAGAGAAGCCCAGGTCTAAGGTGCCTGCAGCCAGCGGGCCAGAGGTGGAAAGCCTGGGTCCTGGGTGCATAGGCTGAGGCAGAGGTGGTTAGGGGCAATCAGGCCAACAGGAGAGCAGTTAGGAACAATCAAGCCATCAGAGAAGCAGTTAAGGGTGATCAGGCCAGCAGGCAAAAGTGGTTAGGGGTGATCAGGTAGTTAGAAGCCAGCCATCCCAGATTGTGAGAAGGATGTCTGACTGCCAGTTTAGGCCTAATCACACAGGGATCAGGGCTAAACTGGCAGGCGGACATCCGTTGAGAGGTTACAGAATGGAGAGGGTGCAGGCCGGGCTGAGGAACACCCTCCACCCCCTGCATGAATGTCATGCACTGGTCCTCTAGTTTATCTAAATAAAGGACAATTGAATTGGATCATATACTTGCAATCATAATAATAGCTATTTATTATAAGCCTAATGTGTACCAAGTACTGTGCTTCTGCCAATAGTTTAGTTATCTTTTCAATGACCCTGCATTATTACCATCTCTACTTTTTAGATGAGGAGACATGTTCAAAACTATTGAGTTGCCTGAGATCATAGACCTAGTAATTAAAACCCAAGATTCAAACCCTACTCTGGCTGATTCCAAATCCATTTCCTAAAAACCTGGCTCTTTCACACCAAACACCTTCCGTTTTCAACTGAAGATGATATGTATTTAAGGTGATGGTTGGGCCATTTTAGGGAGTTAGTTTCTTGAGTCTTTCCCAGGTACTCAGGGAATACACATGTTATTAAACTTCTGTTTTTCTTTTCTCCCATTAATCTATATCTTATTACAGGGGGAATCTCAGGCAAGAACCTAAAAGAATAGAGGGATAAAATTATTTTTCCTCCCTTACAACCTCTCCCTACAAATGCACGGTATCCTTCAAGACCGAATGGCGGAGTTCTATCAACCCTATAGTTAGCAGCTTAGTATTTGCCAGGGGGAGAGATAACAGAAATAAAAGCGAGTGGAAAATATTTAATTTTTGGAAAACCTTTTCAAAGGGCTTAAGGTCCTTTGCTGTCTCCTAGAACCTGTTTCCTTGAGCACTTTATGTAATTTGATCTTTTGTTAAAAAACACTCTTGCCTAGAAGATGAATGAAATTTTCAACTTGGTTTTTTGGGGGGTGAGCAGTTGACCTTTCCCACTCCGTTTCATTATGAAGAGTGAAGTTAAATAGCCTAATGGAGAACAGGGGTATTTATTTCATGTTAAATAATTAAAGTCACCAAGATGATCAAGATGACTGATTGAAACTGTGCAGTGTATTAGATAGCAAATGTGAAAAAGAATTTGTCTCCAGATTAGGGTGCTCTCTTTATTATAAAGGAAGCATTTTTAAAAGGGCTTTTATAATTCAAATAGCATCTCTCTTATACCCTTATGGTCACATAACTGCGAGACTTGTCCTTTTGTTGTGAATAATCTCCAAGAGAAGGAGCCACAGGAGGGGTGAGAATAGCACAGCTCCAAAGATCTTAAAAAAGACCGATTCATCTCTTGACATTTGGGGGCTTTGTGTATTTATTAAAAATTATACCATTTTAGTGAAATAGGTTTTACCAAATGTCAACCTGGAGCATTTTCACATTTTTAAAAAACCAATCCCACACGTCAGCTGCTTCCTTATTCACACCTACAGTCCTGATACAGACTGAGGAGTGTGCATTTAGGTATCACTGGTCTCCATTTAACTTTCCTCAGAGGATTTAATGACTGTCAGCGCTCAGGTTAAAGATTGCTCTCTGCTGTCCCACTATTTTTTACCTTGTGGGTTATTTTCCTCTCACAAATGAATGTTACTCATTCCTATTTTCAATTTTGCTATTTTTATACTTAATTAGATTTCTACAATATTTATTTCTGAAACATGTCTCCTCTACCAATACTCTTTAAGCTAGCCACAATCAATAAGCAATTTACTCTCCAAATTCTTTTACAGGGTCTATTCATCTGAAAAGGGTTTTATTTAATCCAGATGTGAAACTGAAATTTGATGGTGTTTGTATCTGTCATTCATATGCAAGATGGTGTATTACTATTGGATCTCAAAAGACATAATTTATATATTTAGCATATTTTAAATGTATATTTTTATCCTTTACTTTGAATGTGTGTTCTCAGTTTGCTCATTTGTTGTCTGTATATTAATTGCCATCTCTACCAAACAAATTATTTCAAAATACTGGTAAGTGCCTACTATACAATTCTACCAAATTTTATAATTTATCAGAATAAATATACAGAATGGTAGCCTTCCTTTGCAATTTTACTGAGAAGTTTTCATTTTCATAGCAACAGGCAATAAGTGTAGTTTTGAAATCAGTGTCTCCTGGGTTCTAATTCCAGCTCCAGCTCTTACACAAGTTAAATGACAATAAGAAAAATGTTTAATTTCCAGTGCATGGCACATAGCAAGCCTGTAGCAACTACAAAGTAGTTTCAGGGTGTTTGGCTGAAACATATCACCCACTGACTGCAGACAACTGTCCTAGTTTTTCCTCGCCACTTGGAAGCTGCATTCTGGGCTAAAACTAAAAAGAAAAATACCAACATATCCTTCTCCAATTAAAAATAACTATTTTTGAATCAAGACTATAAGAGTAACCATGTTTCATTGCCAGAAGGACAGTGGTATAAGAACTGAGATAGTTTCAACAGTGGAGAATACTTACTTTCATCAGTACTTATAGGGTCAGTTTCTTCAAGAAGTGCACAAAAATCATTGGCATAGTAAAGGATGGCTAGTGAAATAAAAAAAGCTAAAGTCAAATAGACCCCACTATATATGGGGATTTGGTTATGAAAATATATTTAAATTTGGTAGGGGAAAAATAGGTTTAACACAAATGACTAGTCATCTGAAAGAAAGTAAATGATATCCCTATATCCCACAATACAAAAAACAAATTCAAAATGGATTAAAGAATTAGAGTAGTTTGATTACATAATTAAGCAATTAAAAACTTAGGAATAATCTAAAAGACTATAGGTATAATTCTAAGTAAGCTTTTTTAAAAGATAGATTCATTTGACCTTATAAAAACAAACTGCTATATTGGCAAAAGATACTCAGTAAAGTAATAATAAGTAATCTATGAAGATGCTAGGAGTCTCAATTAATGATGATGATTTTGTAATTAAAAAAAAAACGATAATTTCAAGAGAAACATCAAAAGTGCTTTATTCAAAGTAATGTCCATTGCTAGCTACACATTTCCCTCATCTTTCAGGTAATTTGTGGATACCGTGCAAATAGAACTTTTCTTGTTTTAAGGCAAACCATTCAGAGACCCAATTTTCCACTTCCTCGTATGTTTTGAAGTGCTGCTCAGAAAGTACATGTGCCATCGATCAGAATAAGTGTTAATGTGAAGGAGCAAGGTCTGGTGAATACAGCAGCTGGGTTAATAATTCCCAGGAAAGATCTTTTAACATGTCTTTAACTGGTTTTGAAGTGTGTGATGGTGCATTATCATGAAGCAAAATTACTTTGCAATGTCTTCTGGAACATTCTAGTCATTTCACGATCAAAGCGTGGTTCAAATCAATTATTTGTTGTCAGTAGTGATCAGTATTAATGATTTCACATCATTTTAGAAGCTATTAATATACCACACCTTCCTTATCCCACCAAACTCAGAGCATTGTTTTCTTTCCAAAGCGATTTGGCCTTGCAGTCAATGTTGATGGTTGATCTGGATCAACCTATGATTTTGTGCATTTGGGATTCTCAAAATAAATCCACTTTCATTGCCAGTCACAATTCAATGCAAAAAAAAAAAAAACCTTTCTTTCGTGCCACTGAAGCAACATTTTACTGATGACTTTTCGGTTTTCCATTTGTCTTTCGTTCAGTTGATGTGGCAACCATTTTCCTTCCTTTAAAATCTTTCCCATTGCTTGTAAATGATCGGAAATTGTTTGCCAAGCAACGTTTGATTTTTCTGCAAGTTGTTTTTGAGTTTGACATGCATCTTCATCCAATAATGCTTGTAATTGTTGGTCTTCAAACTTTTTCCATTGACCTGGATGTTCATTGTCTTTCACATCAAAGTCATCACTTTTAAAGCATTTAAACCAGGGTTCACAAGTATCTTGAGGTGGAGCATGTTCACCATAAGCTTCCTGAAGTATTCAGCAGCACTTATCTTCAAAATGAAGTAATGAAATAAAACTTACCACAAATGTTCTTTTTTGGGGCAAAATATCTTTTTAGATGTAAAAATATCTATGATCTTAACACCTTCAGAAAATTTGACATATGAAGTTTTGAAGCTTGTTGTCAATACAATGAAATAGCATACATATCAAATCACATATATATATATATATATATATATATATATATATATCCACACACACATATATATATACATATATATATATCAACATGTGTCACCCCATCTATTGAAAAAAATCTGCATTATTAACTGATATACCTAGTTTGCTGAACTTGCAGGTAGTTACAAATACTAAAGTAGCCATATTAGGAATATATGTGTGTGTGTCTCTATAGACAGATCTCAGATCAGCAATTTTCTTGTTTTGTAAAGTCTACTATTGGTGGGGGCTTCCAGGAGAGGGCACTGCTAGCAGAAATGGGAATTGTTACATGTTTTTAAGAGCAAACTATCATTATCAGTTTCATTAAAAATGAATACTGCCTCAGATCCAGCAATCTCATGCTTGTATATCTAGCACATAAAAATTAATGTGCCAGTGAGTAAGAATAACAGTACAAGGATGTATAATGTAACATTATTTGACAAGGCAAAAACTGGCAACTTTAGGGTTTTTTAATGGCACCACTGATAAAAACAGCTGTTTCAATATTAACCACAAAAATTGCACACTCAATTCCATTTTTTTCCCATTTAAACACTATCCTTGGCTTATCACAAAAGCCAGGATTCCTCTTCCACCTCCTTCCTGCCTATTAGTTTCACTCATCCAAGCACCTTCAAATCTCTGAACCCCCTGTCAGCAAACCCATAGAGACAGTCACATGCCCAAAACTTCAACAGAAAGAATACACTCTAGTTCTATTTTTCACACCCATCACTGTTTCCCTTAAATTAAATATTACTTTGAGATTACAAGAAACTGAGCAATGATTATATGGCTAAAAGCAGCATTACCTAGTGTAAATCCTACTGACATGTAGCAATATCTATATAACTGATGTCTACCAATTAGACAGCCATCTATCTAAACTTACTCTAGAAAGGCAAACACCGATGTCTCAACAGATTAACTCCATTTTGGTGGATGAAATTACCATTCATTCTTACTTTCTTTTTTTCTGTTTCACAACTTCCACATTTCATTCAATGAATATGTACTTTCATCATTGGAAGCCACAATAAATGTCTTAAAATAGCATTATCACAGTTTCAGTTTTTGTCTTCACCCATGTTGATAAGTATATATGGGCAGGGGGGGGGAGACAATCTTTTTTTTTAAAGATACATATTACTTATTTGAATAGTGAAATAAAATACCTCATCAGCAACATATAAAAAATTAACCTAGAAGATGGCAGAGCTACTCTATGTCTGGAATAGCAAATGAAATTTCCACTGTAATTTTGAAGGCAAGGATCCTTCCACGTGTGCAGCCTCTAAAACGTGAGGAACCAGTCCACGAATTGCTCCTCTTCCTTTTGTCCAGTAGCCATGTATATAAAAGATAGATGCTAATACACCTACATAAGACTTTTTCTCTAAGGAAGGCTCAGAAAACGTAACTCTACTGAAAATATATTAGCCCATAACATCAAATTACTGCTGTTCATATTTGGGAGCTTACTGAGAAATAAGTCTCTAAAGGTTATATCATAAGTAAAGATAATAGGAAGCATCCTGAAGAGGTCACACACTAAAGAAGCCATAATTCTCTGGCACAGGGGGAAATCACACTGCGTGCAGCCTTTCTAGGAAGAGATGTGCTGAATGCACCATGAACTCGAGGATACAATGCCAAGAACTAAGTCTCCAGGTAAGATGCCCTTTATATATTTATAATATTTTATTGATTTTTTTACAGAGAGGAAGGGAGAGGGATAGAGAGTTAGAAACATCGATGAGAGAGAGACATTGATTAGCTGCCTCCCGCACATCCCCTACTGGGGATGTCCCCCCGCAACCAAGGCACATGCCCTTGACCGGAATCAAACCTTGGACCTTTAAGTCCACAGGCCAACGCTCTATCCACTGGGCCAAACTGGCTTCAGCTAAGGTGCCCTTTTGACTTAAAGTTATACCACCTTGCCTTCCCTCCATTCCATGTGGCATTATACCACCTTAAGTGAGCTCATATAGTACAAAAACTATCTCAGTGTCATGCTCCCAATATCCTGTTGAACCTCAAGCAATGTGAATAGTGGTAAAAATAGATAAATAAATAGATAGATAGACAGATACCATTAGTTGACCTTGACCTTGAATCAATCCCACAACTCATTTTTATTCCATGTAACATGGTTAAAATTAAAAGGCCTCTAAGTTTCCTGCCAGAACCTGGATGACTTTGTAGCAGATTATAATCAGGACTGCAGAGTTAACAGTGTTTTCCATCTATGGATGCCTCTCTGTCCCTCAGAATATGTGGTCTTCCTTCCTTCTCATTGTCTTTTTCTTCCTCCTTCTGCCACTTCCCTGCTTTCATTCAACATGAGCATCCATTATTCTCCAGTAATAATAGTAACATTTATTGAACACTTTCCATGTGCCATAAACTTCATATTCATTATCTCCTTTAACCCCTGACAACTATCTTAGGAAATAGGTTAATTTGTTTTCTAGACCATGAGCCTGAGACTTAGACAGTTTTCCTTCACTCTACTTATGACTGCTACAGTTCAGTGTGCACAACAGCACAATCATTAAGCATGTTGGATGAAGTCCTTGGCCATGGTGACAAGGATAAAAAGCTCATATGAGTGATCTTCTCACAATGTCTCAGCTCATGATTCTTTTTTTAAGTGGGGTTGGTATACAACATTATATTGGTTATATTACTTTCAGGTTTACAATATAGCGATGTGACGTTTTTATACCTTACAATGCGATCACACCATTAACTCCAGGAGTCATCTGTCACTGTGGTAACTTATCACACTATTATTGGTTATATTCCCCTTTCCCATTTCAACCTTCCTCCCACCCCCTCCCCCTGGTAAACATCCCTTTGGTCTCTGTTTCTTTCTATACACCTATTTTTGTTTTGTTTATTCCCTTGTCTTGTGTTTTGTTTTGTTTTTAGATTCCACATATAAATGAAACCATGTGGTATTTATCTTTCTTTGCTAACTTATTTCACTTAGCATACTATCCTCTAGATCCATCCATGTTGTCAAAAATGGCAGGATTTAATTCTTCTTTATGTCAGCTCATAACATAACTTTACTTAAGCAAATCATGTGGTGTCTGAAGTTTATGTGAGGCTATAAAAGTTGCTTGGGGAAACAGCCTTCCTAAAGTGACCTGGGTGGATTCACAGTTGTGGTCCAGCAATAATAAGAGTGTGGATGTGATATGTCTACCTTGATCAAGGGCAAAATTCCAACAGGTCAGGAACCAGAGACAAACATGTTAGTCACAGGGACTGCCTTCCCTTTCTAATCTATTGATTATAACTGCTCTTATTCTTTTTTGCATATATTTTAAGCTGACAATGATATTGTGAAAGTTACAATAAAACTATGAGAGGCATTGTATTGTGGCTATAAAAAAGCATCTCTCCTTGAGCAGGTTGTCTATCCTAAGTCTCAATTTCCTCGTTTGTAATATGATAAAAGTGCCTATTTTAAATGTTTTTATAAGGGGTAGATAAGAATTCATATCACCCACACATATTAGAATCCCACCTAATATGCAAATCAACCAAACAGCAGAACAACCGGTGGAATGACCCATTGCTATGATGCACACTGACCACCAGGGGGCAGACACTCAGTGCAGGAGCTGCCCCAACCCGCAGGGCCCCTCCCTGCCCCCCCATCACCCCTCCGGTCAACCCACATATCAGCCCTGATCTCTGGGGCCAGACCTAGGGACCTTACCCATGTATGAATTTCATGTACCAGGCTTCCAGTGACTATTACAAAAACAAACAAAAAAAAAAAACAAGAAATAACAACTGTTGGCTAGGATGTGGAGAAAAGGAAATCCTTGTGCATTGATTGTGCAGCTACTGTGAGAAACAGTATGGATATTCCTCAAAAAATTAAAAACAGTACTATCATATAATAGAGCAATTTCACTTCTGGGTACTTATCTGAAGAAAATGAAAACACTAGTTTGAAAAGATATGTGCACCCCTCTGTTCACTGAAAAATTATTACAATAACTAAGATATGGAGACAACCTAAGTGTTCACCAACAGGTGAATGAGTAAAGAAAATGGGAACTATATATTTGTACTGAAATATTACTCAGCCATAAAAAGAATGAAATCTTGTCATGATAACATGGATGGATCTTGTTCTTGAGAGCATTATGCTAAGTGAAATAAATCAGACAGAAAAAGACAAATAAAAATTACCTCACTAATATGTGGAATTTAAAAATAAATTAATTAAAGTTGAGCACAGAGCCTGGCAAGTGTGACTCGAGTTGAGCATTAGTGTATAAACCAGAAGGTCATAGTTTGATTCGTGGTCAGGGTCAGGCAGGAGGCAGCAGGTCAATGATTCTTTCTCATCATCAATGTTTCCATCTTTCCCTCTCCTTTCCTCTCTGAAATTAATAAAAATGTATATTTTTTAAAAGCTGAGCTCATAGATGCAGAGAATGGATTGATGGTTGCCAAAGGCAAGAGATGGGCATAATTAGTGGAGGGGTCAAAAGGCCCAAATTTACAGTTTATAAAGTAAATAATCCATAGGAATGCAATGTACAGCATGGTGACTATAGTTTAAAATTATTTATTTTATATTTGAAAGTTGCTAAGAGAGTAGATCTTAAAAGTTCTCAATATGGGGAAAAAACTTTTATATATATGGTAAAAGTACCTATTTTCAAGGGTTTTATGTAAAATAATTTCTATCACCTCATATACTAACTAGACTTAGTGTGGTTTCATTTTGCAATATACACAACTATCAAAGCATTATCTTGGATGCCTGAAACTGATATGTTATGTCTGATAAATATGTCAGTTGTTAAAAACAAGATAATTTAACCCTGCATTCGGTGCATATAACAAAGATAATTTATGTAAAGTTCTTGAAATGGCAAGCACTCAGTAAATATTAGATACAGATATAAATACAGATAGTAGGGATATTATGTCAAGATACACACACATACACATCATCAGCAAGCATTAGATGATTGAACACACACAGAAGTGAATCTGAACATACAAAATCTGATGCTTACTGTACACCTCATGAGCATTATTTAGACCTTGGAATATGCTCAAATACCATAACAGCAACACAAACACAAAGAACGCCATCTCTCTCTCTTTCCAGTGAGTCTGAGAAAAGACGGGTAAAAACAATGTGAGTTTAGGGAAGCAGCAGTGCCAGAGGCCCTGGAGTGTGTTCATTTTTACTGAAAGGGTCGCTGACGCCACCGTGTGGCCACATCGTGACGCAATCCCATCACTGAGGAGCTCCACGAAAGCTGTGAAACACGAGCTTTCCAAAGGCCCTGGTCTCTACTGAGAAGATGAATCGTCGCCTTGATAGGAAAAGGAACCTTATCCCACCTCAGGTGGAAACGGTGCAGGAAGCTCGCTCCATTGCTCACCAATAGATCTCTGTGGGTCCTTAAGGATTCTGCAACTGCCAGTCAACAGCACAGAGGGGCATATCACGGGACTGAGTGGAACATGATTGGGAAAGAGCTACAGCAGAGGTGTGTAGGCAGAAATCAGGGCTTTGGGGGAAGCTAACTGGAACACGGGAGCAGAACTAAGCACAGGACAGGAGCCAGGGCTGAGGGGAAAGAATTCACTAACATTTTGGAGCTCTAGCTACTGTGAGTCATGCTCCCTGCGAAAGGCTAGAGACAGGAGCTGCTTACGTTCACCTGGGAGAAATCTTTAGGAAGGACTCAGTAATACTACCCAGACACCATGTTAAAAATTCTCTGCCCAAACAAGCAGTGGTCTAAGGAAGCTAATCCTTGGACATAAGCATGTTGCTGGACCAAAGGAAAACTGTAATCCATATATGCCATTTCTGCTTTGGAGAGGAAGACAAACCCTTTCCCTATCTTTTCCCCAGTGAAAAATCTTTCCCTTTTTTAAGGCCAAGTTTAAAGCATCCACTCTTCCATGATATCTTCCCAACCAACTCAATCTCAAGTCACCCCTCCATGGCTTCTGTGAATTTTAGGCATCCAGTCCCCCTTATTTTTATGATTTGGTACTTTGCATTTTTTTTCCCCAGTGAATTCAATTGTTCGTATTCCGTGTCTCTCTATTTCACCCAAATAAGTGTCATACACTGAAGGCAGGGAACAAGGCCTCAATTTCTGCAGTTTCAAATCCTGACCTGCTGTGCCTTCCAGCTGGGCCCACCCCACCCCCCCACTCATTGTCCTTTAACCCTCTTCACATTCAAATTCACATTTCTCTTTTTTTTTCTTTTCATTTTCTAATCCCTGAGAAAGGTGTCCCTCGGTCTGCTTACAGATAACCTTCCATCAAGTTCTGATTTTCACCTCTGTTCACTTTACTCCAACAACTAACTCCATAAATTACCCTTTTTCTTGTATTTGCAGTCTCTTTCTGCAGTTCTCTTATTCTCAGCCTGTAAGACTCTAATCTCTCACCCTTAAAAGACTCTTCCCCAACTGCCTCTCCACTTTCCTCCTTCGTTTCTTACCTAAACTTATTAAAAGTGTGCGGTCGCTGTCCTCACTCTCTTCTTCCCCCCTTCTTCCTTGATGCACTCAGCCACCCTCACTGGTTGTTCTCATACAATTAGCAAAGTCCTCTCAAATGCTGAATCCAACTAACTCTTTTTCCTATCTTATCTTAGTTTTTTTAAATATATTTTTAATGATTTCAGAGAGAAAGGGGGAGGGAGGGAGAGAGGAAAAAAAAACATCAATGATGAGAGGGAATCATCTATTGGCTGCCTCCTGCACACCCCACACTGGGGATCGAGCCCACAACCCGGGCATGTGAATCCCCAAGGATTCATTGGATAATATTTATCAACTGGATAATATTCATTGGATAATAAATATTGGATAATATTTATTAACCTTCACTGGATAAATATTTATCAGCTCCTCACTGTATCCTATGCTCCTTCCTAAGCCTGAGGAGTCAAACAGAAAGAAATGATTCCCGTCTCCCAACAGTTCGCAGTCTAGCAGAGAGGCTGAGTATAAGGTAAGAAGAGTGTAGAAGAGGCATTCAGTCTCCTGGTTCCCATACTAAACCTTTCCATGCTCCCCTCTCCCTACATCAAAGTCTTTCTAATTCTTTGTCACACCCTATCCATAAATACAGCCCCAACATACTTATAAATATATGCATACATTTACTAGTATTGCCTAATATGTCAATACAATTAGGTGAGATTTGTCATCTTTACTGGATATGAAGCCACATTTCAAAGAATCTTCTGGATGGCTTCCAACAAATTACTTTGAAATAAAACTGATTAAACGTGGAGTAGTAAAAAATGCCAGCTCAAGGATATGGAGACAAGGAAGCCCTTGTGCACTGTTGGTGGGAGTGTAAATTACAGCAATATCGAATACAGTACAGAGATTTCTAAGAAATTTAAAAATAGAACTAACACATGATCCAGCAATTCTACTTATTGGTATGTATCTGAAGGAATGAAATCACTATCTCAAAGAGACACCTGCATCCCCCATGTCCATACCATCATTTATTACAATAGCCAAGACACGGGAACAATTAAAGTGTCCAGTGAAGGATTAATAGATTAAAAAATATATATATAGTATTATTCAGCCATAAAGAAGAAGAAGAAATTTATGCTATTTGTGACACCATAGATGAACCTTGAGGGCATTATGCTAAGTGAAATAAGTCAGGTAGAGAAAGACAAATTCGTCAGTTTATATGTGGAATCTAAAAATAAAAAAACACACAAAAACAAAACTCTCAAGGGCTTCCCATGGGTGTGTGAGTACAAACAAAGGTAAAAGAATGTTCCTCATAAAATAAATAACAAAAGGATGTGTGTCACAGTTTGGGTCCATGATGTCTAGACATTCATGGGCTCCACATTTATGTGCCCTATAAAACGTGACTGAGACTCAAGGGTAAAAGTACATTCCGCCGACATTTGCCATGAGTCCGCTCCATCAATCATTAAGTTACAAGAGACCGGAAGATAAAAGTAGCAAGGTCTCTGCTCTCTTAAAGCTCAAAATTTAAAGAGGGAAACAGAAACACATAAAAATGTCCACTGCAGGCGGACTCTGAAAAGTGCAACAATATAACATCAAACAAGCTAGGGCAGTTGCTAAGCTACTATTACAAAGAACACCAAAATCGAGTGGTTTAAAGTTTATTCCATTATCCTATATTGTTTGATTGGGGGAAGGAGAAATTGCCTGGTTTAAGTAATACTATGAAGATGGTAAAATCTGTCTTCTTGGCCCCAGTGTTTCCCTCCCCTCCCCAAGTTACAATCCCTTCACAACCACCAGCATAAGTCTTCACTATCCTGATATGTCATTCCCAATTGCAGAATATATTTTCATAAAAATACTGAAATAGTCATTCACAGGAGGATGTAAATAAAAGGCTGAATGAAGTACCATTTCCTGGGCCTTCAACCTTTTGCTCAATCGCAACAGATTTAAAGACAATAGAAGGTATTTTGTCATGGAACTCTGGGCATTATTAAGCAGTATTTGGGCTCAGATGAATCTGTGAGCCTTGAAATAAACCATCTATTCTTTTTTAAAAAATATTTTTTATTGATTTCAGAGCGGAAGGGAGAGGAGGGGAGAGAGAGAAAACATCAATGTTGAAAGAGAATCATTGATTGACTGCCTCTCACGTATTTATTATCCATAAATAAGTGATATCATGTGGTATTTTTCTTTCATTGACTGGCTTATTTCACTTAGCATAATGCCCTCCAGTTCCAACCAGGTTGCTGCAAATGGTAAGAATTCCTTCTTTTTGATGGTAGCATAGTATTCCATTGTGTAGATGTACCATAGTTTTCTGATCCACTCATCTGCTGATGGGCACCTACGCTGTTTCCAGATCTTAGCTATTGTAGATTGTGCTGCTATGAACATAAGGGTGTATAAATCCTTTCTGATTGGTGTTTCTAATTTTTTTGGATATATTCCTAGGAGTAGGATTACTGGGTCAAATGGGAGTTCCATTTTTAGTTTTTTGAGGAAACTCCATACTGTTCTCCACAGTGGCTGCACCAGTCTGCATTCCCACCAACAGTGCACCTTTTTCTCTACATCCTTGTCAACACTTGTCGTTTGTTGTTTTGTTGATGATTGCCATTCTGACAGGTGTGAGATGGTATCCCATTGTCATTTTGATTTGCATCTCTCAGATAATTAGTGACTTTGATCATGTTTTCATGTGTCTCTTGCCCTTCCTTCTGTCTTCTTTTGAAGATTCTATTTAGGTATATTGTCCATTTTTTTTGGATCATTTATCTTCCTTTTATTAAGTTATATAAGTTGCCTATAGATGTTGGATATTAAAACTTTATCAGTGTAACATTTGCAAGTATGTTCTCCCATACAGTGGGCTTTCTTGTTTTGTTGATGGTTTCTTTTGCTGTAAAAAAAAAGCTTTTTATTTTGATGTAGTCCCATTTGTTTGTTTTCTGTTTAGCTTCCATTGCCCTAGGATCAGTATCAGTGAAGAAGTTCCTTTGGCATATGTCTGAGATTTTGCTGCCTGTGGATTCCTTTAGTATTCTTATGGTTTGCAGTCTAATGTTTATAAGTTCTGTATCCATTTTGAGTTTATTTTTGTATGTGGTATAAGTTGGTGGTCTAGTTTCACGTTTTTGCATGTAACTGTCCAATTTTTCCAACACCATTTATTGAAGAGACTGTCTTGACTCCATTGTATGTTCATGCCTCCTTTGTCCAATATTAATTGAGTGGAGTGGTTTGGGTCAATATCTGGATTCTCTATTCTATTTCATTGGTCTATGTATCTGTTCTTGTGCCAATACCAAGCTGTTTTGAGAACAGTGGCTTTGTAATACACCTTGAAATCTGGTATTGAGATCCCACCTACTTTATTTTTCTTTCTCGGGATTGATGTGGCTATTCGGGATCTTTTTTTGTTCCAGATGAATCTTTGGAGAGTTCTTTCTAGGTCTGTGAAATACGCTATTGGTATTTTAATGGGGAGTGCATTGAATCTATAGATTGCTTTGGGTAGTATGGACATTTTAACGATGTTCATTCTCCGAATCCATGAACATGGTATGCTCTTCTATCTGTTTACGTCTTCCTTTATCTCTTTTTTCAGTGCCCGTTAGTTTTCTATGTATAGTCTTTTACCTCCTTAGTTGAGTTTATTTCTAGTTATCTTAATTTTTGGTGCAATGGTAAATGGGATTGCCTTTTTAGTCTCTCATTCTGTAAGTTTACTATTAGTGTATAGAAATGCCATAGATTTCTTGGCGTTAATTTTTTATCCTGTTTCATTGCCAATTCATTTATTAAGTCTATTAGTTTTTTGATAGAGTCTCTCGGGCTTTTTAAGTACAATATCATGTCATCTGCAAATAAGGACAACTTTACTTCTTCTTTTCCAATTTGGATGCCTTTTAATTATTCTTATCTAATTGCAATAGCTAATACTTCCAGTACTATGTCAAACAGGAGTGGTGAGAGTGGGCATCCCTGTCTTGTTCCTGTTCTTTGGCGAAATGGTTTAAGTTTTTGCCCATTGAGTATGATGTTAGCTGTGGGTTTATCATATATGACTTTTATGGTGTTGAGGTATGAACCTTCTATTCCCACCTTGCTGAGAGTTTTTATCAAGAAAGGGTATTGAATTTTGTCAAATGCTTTTTCTGCATCAATTGATATGAATATGTGATTTTTATCTCAATTTGTTTATGTGATGTATCACGTTTATTGATTTGCAGATATTGTACCATCCTTGTATTCCTGGGATAAATTCCACTTGGTCATGTGTATGATCTTTCTGATGTACTGCTAGATCCGATTTGCTAGAATTTTGTTGAGGATTTTGGCATCTATGTTCATGAGAGATATTGGTCTATAATTCTCTTTCATTGTGTTGTCTTTATCTGGTTTTGGTATTAGGATGGTGCTGGCTTCATAGGAAGAGCTTGGAAATGCTCCTTCTTCTTGAATTATTTGAAATAGTCTGAGGAGGTTAGTTTTTAATTCTTCCTTGAATGTTTGGTAAAACTCTCCTGTGAAGCCATCTGACCCTGGGCTTTTGTTTGCTGGAAGCTTTTTGAAGACTGCTTCAATTTCTTCCATAGTAATTGGCGTATTGAAATGTTTAGATTCTGTCTGATTGAGTTTTGGAAGATTATATTTTTCTAGGAATATGTCCATTTCCTCCAGGTTGTCCAGTTTGTTGGAATATAGTTGTTCATAGTATTTTTTAACAATCCTTGTATTTCGGTGGGGTCTGTTATAATTTCACCTCTTTCATTTCTGATTTTGTTTATTTGGATCCTCTCCCTTTGCTTCCTGATGAGCCTGGCTACAAGGTTCATCAATATGGTTTATCCTTTCAAAGGACCAGCTCTTGGTTTTCTTGGTCTTTTGTATTGTTTCTTTGGTCTCTATATCGTTTATCTCTGCTCTAATCTTTACTATTTCCTTCTGATTACATTGGAATTTACTTGATGCTCTCTTTCTAATTCTTTGAGTTGTAGTGTTACATAATTTATTACCATGGTGTCTTGTTTTTTGCAGTAGGTTTGTAAAGCTATGAACTTCTCTCTCAAGACTGCTTTCACTGTGTCCCATAGATTTTGGATTGTTGTGTTTTCATTTTCATTTGTTGCCCTGATGTTTTTTATTTCTTCCTTGATCTCTCTGGCTATTCAGTCATTGTTTAATGGCATGCTGTTTAGTCTCCATGTGTTTGATTTCTTTGGATTGTTTTTATTGTGGTTGATTTCCAGCTTTATGCCACTGTGATCTGAGAAAATGCTTGATATGATTTCTATCTTCTTTAATTTGAAGAGACTTTGCCTATGACCCAACATATGGTCTATCTTTGAAAATGACTCATGTGCACTTGAGAAGAATGAATATTCTGTGGTTTGGGGGTGAAATGTTCTGAAGACGTCAATTAAGTCCATCTGGTCTAGTGAGTCATTTAGGATTGATGTTTCTTTGCTGGTTTTTTGTTTATAAGGATTTGTCCAGTGGTGATAGTGGGGTATTAAAGTCTCCTATGATTGTATTATTGTCAATCTCTCCCTTGATATCACCTAGTTTTTTTTATACATTTGGGTGCTCCTGTATTGGGTGTGTATATGTTTACCAGGGTTATTTCTTCTTGATGGATTGCTCCCTTTAATATTATGAATTGGCCTTCCTTATCTGTTGTTATGTCCCTCACTTTTGAGATTTAATTTGTCAGATATAAGTTTTGCTACCCCAGCTTTTTATTCATTTCCATTCACCTGAAAACGCTTTTTCCATCCCTTCATCCTCAATCTGTGTGCATCCTTTTTTCTGAGATAAGTTTCTTACCTACAAGGGAGCACCCATACGATTGTCAGCTGATTTCTCAACAGAAACTATGCAGAGCAGATGGGAGTGGCAACAAAGTGATGAATAGCAAGAACCTACAACCAAGATTACTCTACCCAACAAAGCTATCATTCTCAATTGAAAGGCAGATAAAGAGCTTCACTGATAAGAAAAAGCTAAAGGAGTTCATCAACAACAAACCAGTATTATATGAAATGCTGAAAGATATTCTTTAAGAAAAAGAAGAAGAAAAAGATAAAGATGAAAATTATGAACAACAAATACTTATCTATCAAGTGAATCTAAAAATTAAGTGAATTAAAATTCTGATGAACAGAATAAACTGGTGAATATAATGAAATCAGAAGCATAGAAAGGGAGTTGACTAATAATTCTCAGGGGGAAAGGAGTGAGGGGGGTGCAGGAAGAGACTGGACAAAAATCATACACCTATGGATGAGGACAATGCTGGGAGGGGTAAGGGTAGAGGGAGGGGTGGGAGTCGGGTAGAGGGGAGATATGGGGGGGGGGAGAGAAACAAATATAATAATCTGAACAATAAAGATTTACTAAATAAAAAAATAAGAAAATAAATAAATAAAAGATCTACAGCCTTTATAAACCATGGAAACAAGGACTCAGTGGGACCATTTCCTCCCCTCCCCCACATGGCAGTCTGTGCTGTGAGATTCTTTTCCCTTCCCCACATGAGAGCCTGTACTTGTTCTTCAATATATTTCCACCTTTGGTATACCACCTTCCATCCGTGGATTCTTTTTTTAATATATTTTATTGATTTTTTTTTACAAAAAGGAAGGGAGAGAGATAGAGAGTTAGAAACATCAATGAGAGAGAGAGACATCGATCAGCTGCCTCCTGCACACCCCCCACTGGAGATGTGCCCGCAACCAAAGTACATGCCCTTGACTGGAATCGAACCTGGGACCCTTCAGTCCGCAGGCCGACGCTCTATCCACTGAGCCAAACCGGTCAGGGCCATCCGTGGATTCTTTCTTCTACTCCCACAGACAAAGAGTCTGGGAACCAGTCTACCCAAGGGAACACTGTGTGTTCCACTCCAAAATTTCCACTTCAACATGTTAGTATAAAACCACCAATTTAGTATTTGACCTCAAATAACACTGAAGACCTGTTTTGTTAATATGCTTTCTCGCCACAGTTTACCACAAAATATTCTGAGTGACCCAAATTAGTCTGTAACTCAGGTAAATTCCTGTTCTAAAATCCTCTGGTTTATATGACTTATACCCAAAATAACAATCTGCTGTTCAACATTTATAAAAGCATAACACTGTTTTCCACATCACTGGTTTTGAAAAGTAGGGAAATGAGGCTGACTCAGAACATTTTCAGGTGCTTGGGCTTTGTATTTCTAAAAAAAAAAAAATTTCTTCACTTTATACCCAAATCACAGGTCATTTATATGCAGAAATTGCTTCTGTAATACTTATTCATGACAACTCAAAGGAAGTTCTTGAATACCATCCTTCTTAAAGTTGCTGACACTATTATAGATATCCCCTATTTTTCCTCTTTGCCTACCTCCACCCAGCCCCCAACCCCCTTACCATCTTTTGTTAATTCATATGTAACCTTTATCATATCTACAACTTATTAGTAAACAACCTCACGTTTTCAATCATTTTACTTTGAAACATACCATATTTATTCACCACGATTAAATACCGAACCAAAAAAGGAAGTACCTTTCCGAAGAAGTTGGGAGTAAAATTATTGGTCTAATTATAAAAGCAAAATATTTGGGGTTTGGTTTTAAATATTTTAATTAGAAGAGGAAAAGCAGTTTTAAGAGGAGCTTGCCATAATTAGCTAATTTATATTAATAATAATACTTCTTTGCCCCCTTCATATGCAAAATAAATGTTAAAAAAGAATTACCTTTGTTCTTCCAAATCTTAAAGAATGAAAGCATATTGCTTGTTTAACCATTTAAGGCCCATAATAATTTTTAAAATTCAACAATGCCTAGACACATTTAACAATGTAGTCTGTTCTGTAAATACACACACACACACACACACACACATTTTTTTTCCTAAAGAGCTTTTTTAAATGGTTACTTTCCAGTTTCACTAGAAGTGAAAAGTGTAAAACTCTATTCCTACCACAAGGTGTCAGTCCATGGTAATTTAATCTTCAAAGGGATTTAACATTAGCCTGTGGGAAGTCAATGACTACAAAAAAAAAAAAAAAAAAAAAAAAAAAAAAAAAAAAAAAAAAAAAAAAAAAAAAAAAAAAAAAAAAAAAAACATAAACATTAAAGCAAGGACAGTCCCAGGCACCCTTTCTATGAGTAAAGAACAATCGTGGGAAATGCTGTGAGCATTTATTTCCTTTGCTTTTCCCAATGCGACTAGTTCTGGGAATACTGTACACCAGATTCCCAGATGGTGCAAGCAGGTCTCAGACACGCTCCCTGAGGCTGGTGCCAAGTGACAAGAGTAAAATCCCTGGTTCACATTCTCTCTTTCTCCACCTCCCTCGTATTTTAAAAACAACCTAAAATGTTACTGACAGTGAAGCGGGATAGTAAGAAGCTAGCAAAAAATTGCGGGGAAGTGAAATATGGGCACCGAGACAAGAAAGTTAAATAAGGCCAAACAATTTGGACAACTTACCGACAGCTTGTGAATCACAAGACCTTATCTTTCCCAACTAAGGACACTTGAAAGCAACTGATTTATACCCTCCCTGCCCTAACCAGAGAATACAGAGCTTAAATCACCCTGGTCTGGGAAACAGAGAACCAACCGAGACCCAGCTGATGCCATGTGTGCCAGCTAAACCCAAGAGCTGACGAAGTTGGGGAACAAATAACAAAAAACGCACAAAGCCAGACAGACCTAAGATAAAAAGTAAAACAGACCAAAAATAACCCACAACTCCTCCCTATGCTTATTTTGTTGCATCAGCATATTAAACACACACCTGGAAAGCTGATGAATATTCGGCAGAAACCCTGCCCTAAGATCCTACCCCCCCCCCCCAAAAAAAAGGACTATACAGCTCTCAGGCTCCCTAGAGCACACCCGTGCCCCTTCTTGGGCATGGACTTTTTTTGTATTTTCCTAAACTCTCAGGGTTCCCACAAAACTGGCAAACAGGGGAGCTATGGGCAGCGGCAGTTCGGCCCAGGCCCCTCCCCACCTCCCCTCCCCTCCTCCAAGGCCCCCTGGTTCCGGGGATCTCCCAGCAGCCCTGCCTTGGCTCCCTACTTCCCCTCACGTCTCTAGAAGCCAAAGCAAAGCCCTGCCTGGCTCCCCGGTAGCTCTTCTCCCTAAGTCCCTCCTGTCACGCTGCCCCCGCTGTGAGCAGTGTTCTCTCATGCCACCTGCCTCTGCTGAGAACTCCTCCCCAAGGAAGAGCCCGCAGCTCCAGGCCCCAGGCAGGCCCTCCGGGCGGGGCCCAGTCCAGGTAGAGCCGTTGCTCTGCTTTAGGTCGGGGTGCTTGGTTAGGGGATGAGAGGCTGAAGGGAAGGACTAATCGTGGGGTTTAAGGGCTTGGTCAGCTAGGGCATGGGGTGTGAGGTTTATGGGGACAAGACTTGGACGGCTGGAGGGGGCGCTCACTCAGAGACTCGGATTCGGGTTCCCCAGCTGGGCCTAGCAGCCACTTTGCAGAGCGCTAGGAAGCGTGGAAGGAGCCAGCTGAGGGGTTCGCAGGTGGGAGCTGCACACAGCTCCTCCTCACCCCCTCCAGGCGCCCAGCGCACTGACAGCTCAATTACAGAGCAGTCTACCTGCATGGCCCCCGAGGGCAGCTGAGCAGCAGTGTCCAAGGATTTCCAGAAGCAGCCACACCCTGCCTGCAAAGAAGGCTTGGGACGCCCGAGGGCTGGCCCTTGCCCCAGGCGCTGGCTGAGAAGCCAGAGGCCTATCTTGCCTGCACACGTAACCCCTGAGGAGCGTGGGGTGTCCACCCCATGCCAGAACCTCCACATCACAGCACGGGAGCCGGGGAAAAGAGCCTGCACAGCATCTGGCCTGGAAAATCAGTGGGGCCTATGTCTGCTGGGCAGAGGAGAGAGGCTGCTGGAGTCCCAGACACCCTCCTTAAAGGGCCCACACGCGGTGGGTGCTCTCTCTTGGGCACTCACCGGGGCTCTGGTGGAGGGCTTACAGAACCATCAAGAGGAGATCTGGGTGGCGTGCTTCTGAGGGAGAGCTGGAGGGTTAGCTACTGAGGTCCCTGGGTCCACATCCCGGATGGCCCCACAGGCACTCCTATTCTCCCAGCACCAGCCCTGTCCTCCCCACACCACCCTGCCAGGCGCCATCCCCACACAGAGGGCTGCTGGCTTCGCCCATCAGGGACCTGAGGTGCACTCTCTCTCAGATGGCCGCTGAGCGGTGCGGCTTTGGAATGGAGGCCAAACACACCCACTCCCCGTGGGTTAGGCCCGCAACAGAAGACGCCCTTGTCAGGGTCCCTGGCCCGTGGCAGTGGAGGCAGTGCAGCTAAGGGGCGGGGTGCAGCTTGCTCCCCTCCTCCCCAGGGCCAGGGCCACCCGCAAAGGAGGGCTGCCTTGGCCTGCATTCCCAAATCCCGCCGGCCCCTTCCTGATGAGCTCATTTGGGAGGGGGTTAAAGGGGGAGCGGTAAGGGGATGCAGCTCAGAACTGGAAACTTTGGGGCAACTGCCTTGGAGCTCCAGTCAGGGTCCCTGTGGAGCTAGGGGAGGGGAGGCCAGGCGTTCAGCTTGCTCTCCATCCGGAGGCTGGGCGCCACCCCCAGCAGAAGCCTGCCTCGATCTGTTCCTCCAAGCCCTGCTGTGTGTGTGTGGGGGGGGGGGGGGGCGCTAGGAGAAAAGGGAGGAGAGAGGGTTCTTCTCAGAACTGGGATGCTGGAAAAAGTGACCCTCAGAGGCTCCATCCAGTCTGGAGCCCAAGCAGTTTTTTGGCTGCGTAACCAGGGGGAGGAGTGCAGCTCGCCCCCTTCCAAGGCCCAGGCCCCTGCCCCCTGGCCTTGTCCCGCTGAGCTCGCTCCTGCGGTGGGGCGGCTGGCTGCACCCCACGTGAGCCTGCTGTGCTCCTCAGGAGGGGCAGAGACAGACACGCCAGCAGAGACAGAGTGGAAAGGCTCTGGACTAGGGCCACATTCTCCCCATCGAGTGCCTGACCACCTGCCCCCAAGTAGGGGACCCGCTATCCCTGTCCTAAGCTGGTCGCCCTGCTGCTGAGCTTGAGCCTTGTGGAAGGATGCTTGGGGCACAGCCCACCTGGGTCGAGGGAGGGGTAAAAAAGCTGTGGTGCCCTGGTCGGTGTGGTTCAGTGGATAGGGCATCAGCCCAAGCACTCAAAGTGGCAGGTTCGGTTTCCGGTCAAGAGAACTTACCGGGATTGCAGGTGCAGGAGGCAATGTGCCTCTCTCACATTGATGTTTCTCTCTCTCTTACTCTCTCCTCATTTCCCTTCCACTCAGTCTAAAAATCAATGCAAAAAAATCATCAGGTGAGGATAACAAACAGACAAAAGCTGTGGTACATTTACATGATGGAATACTACTTGGTCTGAGAGAAGAGAAGAGAAGAGAAGAGAAGAGAAGAGAAGAGAAGAGAAGAGAAGAGAAGAGAACTTACCTTTTGCAACAGCATGGATGGATCTGGAGATTATTAATGCTAAATGAAATAAGCCAGTCAGAGAAAGACAAATGCCATATAACCTCACTTATACGAGGAATCCAGTGAACACAATAAACTGGAAGACAAAATAGAAACAGAGGCAGGGATACATGGCACCAACCCACAGCAGGGTTGAGGGACTGCATGAAAGTGAACGAATTAAGCCAAACAATCAAACAAACAAAAAACATATGTAACACAGAGGCACAGACAGAGTGAGGTGACAGCCAGAGGGAACGGGTGGTGGCGGTAGATGAAAGGGTTTAGGGGGAGGAATGGGGATGGAAAGAGACTTTGCCTGGGGCTGTGGGCGCAGGATGCAGTGCGCAGATGATGCTTCGTTGACTTGTACACCCGAAACCTGTACCCCCAATAAATTCAGCCAACACCTAAGTACAATAAAATGAACTAGCCAAGCTTTCAAATCATCCATCTCAAAGGGTGCACTGACCGTGCTTCAGCATCACCTGGGAACTTGTTAGAAACGCACAACCTCAGGCCCACGGAGCTGGAAAGTGCTTGTGGCGGTTGAGGGGAGCGGGGGGTGGGGGGTGGGGGTGGAAGAGAGGGGAAGGGGGGGGGTAGAGAGACGGTGT
>PVJN01008007.1:0-66463 GCA_004026805.1 Lasiurus borealis | reverse complement strand
GCTCCATGGGACTAGAGAAACAGCCCTGGTTCCTCCCCCACATCTGATTGGTCAGCTCTGGGTAGCAGAGGTCAGCACAAAGAGCCACTGGTGTGGCCATGTCCACCACATAGACAGGTGGCCAGTGGCGGGAAGAGGCCAGCAGATCCACATGGTCCCGGGCACTCTCGCCCCTCACAAGGTACTTGGAGCCACAGATCACCTACAGATAGATGGAAGGCACAGCATAGGACAGACTGAGTGGAGTCCTCAATGGTTTCTTCCCAGGAAGATGAACAATCAGGTTTTGTGACTGAAGCACAGCCATCCTGACAGACAGAGACCCTAACATTCTGCTTCTGTCTTCCTCTGTCCCTAAATTGAGTCGCCAGCTCATCTCTGACCTCCTGAGAGGAGAGTTGGGAAGGTCCCGTCCTCAGCTGAGGCTTAAAAACTCCCAGGTCATCTGCTCCAACCTCTCTCCCCACCTTGCCACCACATCACCCAACCCCAGTGGTTGGCAAACAGTGGCTCGCAAGCCACCGTTTGCCGCTCTGTTGACTAATGAGTTTGCCGACCACTGACCTAGACTCTCCATTCCAATAACTATATGCTGTTGTTCCTTGTGATTAAGCCCCCATCCCAGAGGTCGGCAAACTCATTTGTCAACAGAGCGGCAAACCGCGGCTCACGAGCCGCAATTTGCCAACCACTGCCGTACCCAGTACTACCACCTAGCCTAGTGCCTCCTTAGCCCGGCTGCACAGCACGGGCAGCTAGAAGCTGGTTAAAAATTAAGTTCCTGGGCTCTACCCCCAAACCAAGGCGCTGTATTCTGAGCAGCTCCCCACCAGAACCTAATGCAGCTAACACTTCCGCTGACAGGGCCCCCAAGAGCCCCTCCACAGCCAGGCAGCTGTGTGTACCCTGGAGAATTCTGCCTCTGCCTCCCCTTCACCTTCATGGCCACCAGACCTGGCCGGCTCCTCCAAGTGATATGGCTCTGCCATCACAGCCCTGAGATCTCTAGCTCTCACATCTGTCCTGTTGTCATGTGCTGTCATGAGATGGCCTCAGGCACATGAGCACACTCCTGGGAGCAGGCTCTATTCTGCCAGGGTGGAGGCATCCAGCGTCTCCCACAGACACAGCTTTATTGAAGAGCTGATGACTTGACTCTTTTCAGAGCCAGGTCGCCCTGCCCACTCACACATCTCAGTGAACTGAAGCTCTGCCATCCCTCCCGCCCCCAATCCCACACACCCCGCTATGTAGTGTTTGTGCATGGGGGGTTATATTCTTGTGTTCCTGTGCCTACTCCACCAAACAACACGACCTTTCCAGAGGGACCCCGGTGCCTGCCCTTTCCACACCCTCTACAGACAGACAGTGACCTCCCCAAAACCAAAATCAGGCCATGTCTATCCCATTTCCCATTCAAAACCATTCAGTGGGTCTGTCGTTGGTCTCAGAAAAAAAGAATCCAAACTGTTGCTCTGGGCTACAAAGCCTTACATGATCTGGTGACCCCTCAGCCTTCCTGCCCTTGGCTCACTAGGCTTCCCCACTGAGGGCTCAGTGGCTGCTCTTCCCTCTGCTGGAACATTCCTTCCTTCACTCATCACTGGGCTCTCAGCCTTCTCTGGCTGTCACGAGGACAGGAGGTCCCTCACTGTCACTTCCCTCGTACCACAAGCGGTGATGACTTAGTTTCCTCACTAAAATGAGGTCAACTAGGAAGGAAAGACATGGTTGCTCACCTCTGCACCCTCAGCAGCGAAGGCAGGGGCCAGCACCCGGTAGGGGGCTTAGTAAATACTCACTGATGATAACCCAGGCTCCCCACTTGGCCCACGTGTGGCACCTGACACATGTGGACTTACTCCACAGGCTGCCCGTGAGCTAAGTGCCAGCTCCCACAGGATGAGCTGGCTCAGTCAGGTGGGCAATGTGTCATGAGCAAATTCACCCCAGGCTCCTCCTTGTTACCCTCTTACCTGATGGGGGCACATCTTGTAGATTTTACCCCCTGTGAGATGAGGCGGGGGCTGTCTGGCTCTGGCTCCATTCTGTACTGATTCATAGAGGGCCAACAAGGAGAAGCAGAGCTGGTCCTAGAGCAGAAGTCAAGATTAAAAACAGCAGTAAATGCTAAAGCACCAGGCCTGCGACCAGCACCACATGCTCCCTTCAATACCCAACACAACAGAATCAACAGTCAAGGCTGCAGTGGGCATTGGAGCCTTGCCAGCCCAACGTTCTCTAGATAGAGTTGAGGACCCCGAGGCCCAGAAAGGGTCACAGACAGAGCCAGCCTGGCGGTCGGAGCCACCACTCTGAGGCTTGCGTTCCTATTTTTTACAGGGAAAGCTTCAAAGAGTATATTTGAGTCTGAACTTGAAACATAAAATGTCCAACAGCTTTATCAGTATGAAGGGAAGTAAATACTGTATGAATAAAGCACTCCTACACACACACACTCTATGGACTGTCATAGCACTCACTTTTTAGGAGCCTGGATAGGTGACAATCAGGCACTGTGCAAAGTGCCTGCTTTCCTCAATCTCTCGAGGTCGGTATTTTAGTTACTTCCACTTTGCAAAATGAGAAAACCAAGACTCAGAAATATAAGGTGCTACCCAGCTAGCATGGCTTAGTGATTGAGTGTCAACCTATGAATCAAGATTATGGTTCGATGCCCAGTCAGGGCACATGCCTGGGTTGCAGGCTCAATCCTCAGTGTGGGGCATGCAGCCAATGAATGATTCTCTCTCATCACTGATGTTTCTCTCTCCCTCTCCCTTCCTCTCAGAAATATACATATGAACTATAAGGTGCTTACCCAAAGTCACACACAGCAGGCAGGAGACCAGAATGCCCAACCCCAGATTCTGAACCCACTACCATCAATAGATGAATGACTGACTGGAGGGAAAAGCCTCACATGCATGCTACAATCTGACTGCTAACTATCTCCCAGGCCTCCCTGACTGCCAGCATCCTCTAACACAGGTGCCCAATCACAGGTGTCCATATTCCTGGCCAGAAGAATGGACCACCAGCAGGCCCCCAACGTCCCTGTCTACTGCTACCCAACACTCACCTTAGAGTCTTCTGCCTCAAAGGGGATGCCACACTGCCTAAGCAGCTGCTGCAGCTCCTCCTTGCTGTAGGAGCCCATCTCCTCCAGCTTGCAGGTGCCCTCCTGGAGCAGCCTCACCAAGGCACTGCCATTGCCTGCAAGAGACAACAGTGCTGAGGGGAGGGCACTGCCTCTGCCATAGAGGTCATGGGCAGTACCTGATGTGTGAGGATGAGAACAAGGGGGCAAGGCCTACAGTACAGCAAGGAGTGGAAGCAGGCTCTGCCCTGAGCACTGCCCTGGGTGCTGGGAGAGGTGGACTCAAGGCAGGTCTTATGACTTCTGCAGAGATCTGAAGTCTCTCAGACTGCTTTGTGCCCATGAATATCTAGTAGATCTGGCAGAGTGCCCTTGCAAAGAACTCCCAAATGGGCCAGCTTTGTGCCCATGAATATCTAGGAGATCTGGCAGAGTGCCCTTGCAAAGAACTCCCAAATGGGCCAGCTTTAACCTGTTAAGGTTTTTCAGAATCTCAGATGCTTACCACAGCCACAACAACAAGCAGCAGCAACTTCCATTTTAAAATGTTCTCTACACACTGTTCCTGAACCTGCCTCATCATCAGAAATATGTGGGAGCCTTAAAAAAACACTTCCTGGGCCTTAAAGCAGCAAACAGGAGGTGGGCCTCACATCTATGTTAGGAAGCACTGTTTGAGAACCAGTGGATCACAACGTATTCAATACTGAGAAAAATTACTTCAGAATTTAAAAAATGAAATAAAATAGGAAACAAAGCATAATGCACTTGGTAAGGAAAAATACTGTTTTATGAAAGTTTTGCTTTAGCTACAGATACACACACATGTACCTACTTATAAGTATCATGTTGGGTCATGATGCAGCACCTATTTCTTATTGTGAGTTGCGAAAAGGTAGAAGTCTATCCTCTAATTACATCACTTAATCTTCACAACAGCCCAGCAGATGGGTAACCAAATCATGCCCCAATTGTGAATGAAGCAATAGAGGCTCAGGGCAATGAAGGGACTTGATGGAGGTCACATGGCTACTAATGCTAAGTGGCATAGCTATGACTCAAACTCTTGGTGTCAGAAACCTATGCTCTCAACAGCTAGTCCAGGGTGTCTCAATGTATGCCACAGGGCATCTGTAAAACAGTCTGAGGGACTGTTTAGAAAGCAGACTCCCTGGCTCCCCCCAATCCCCACACTTATCAGTGAGAATCTTTGGGTTTGGAGCCTTATCAGCATTTCCTGGAGGACTTCACTGGTCAGCGCAGTGCATCCCCGAAGGCTGACAACGGGCTATGTGAGTCAGTCTTAATATGGCTGCCAGCACTTCAAAACTCCACACCAAACTTCCATCTCTAGGGGATCTGTCACAGGTTGTTCTCTCTTTCCAGAAGGAGCCCAGGGTGGGCCTGGCCCCCGCTCTGCCATGTGTGCATCTTGCCATGGACAATGTTCTAGACTCTCGACTGGGCCCTTCCCTGACCCCAGTCAGCCACCAGGTGGCCTTACCAGGTACTGGCTGTACATCCAGGTTTTTGTCTTTCTCAGTGTTGACGACCACAGCTCCTCTCATGAGTGGTGGGAAGAAGGGGGCAATAACAGAGGCATCAAACTTGGTGATAGGGATGCTGGCAGGGAAGGCCACCTGCTCAATCACCTCTGTCTCCATCGTGGCCCAAAAGTCCTCCACGTTTACCTCACTAGAGCCCAAGAACTCAGGCCAGGTGAACTAAAAGGTCAGGATAAAAAAGGTCAAACTGTAGGAGCCACAGAATATTAGCAATACAAAAGCCTACTCGCTTGATATGCTCAGGGCAACAAAGGCTGGGGAGAGGGTTTACAACAGCCATGCACTGCTGGGATGCCCCCAAATCTGACATCTCAGTACCTAACTGTCCTTTGCCACATACAGGCCTGAGGTGTCTGAGTGAGACTACTGGAACAAGGTAGAACAGGATGCAAAGAAAGGTCTAGTTCCAAAGCCCATGCCCTTAATGCCTATACTGGCTGGTAGGAATCATCAGAATAAAATGCAGTGATATTCTGCCTACTTTCAAGGCCCTGTTGATCCCTGACCTCCTGCAGAAAGGTCTCTAGGCCTTGCCAGAACGCAGCTATCTCCTCTAACTCGTGCAGCACTTACTTACCTATTGTAGGCACCTAGTAGTTGAGTTACTCAGTTTTTCTCCTGGTATCCCCCTTATATGGTCCTCAAAGTGTGACCCAGATTCTATTACCTGGAGCAGTCTTTATGTTACTTATCAATGCTAATACCAGGGCACATGTCGGTCTGAATGAACTATATTTATAAGTGTGCACTTTAAACAGATTGCCCATGTGTGCAGTTCTCAAAGTGTAGCCCCTGGACCAGCAGCATAAGCATTCATCACCTGGAAACTTGTTAGAAAGGCAAATTCCCAGGCCCACTCCAGACCTACTAAATCAGAACCTTTGTGAGTAGGGTCGAGCAAGCCCTCCACGCTAGTAAGACTGAGAGCCACTGTCCAATGTAATTTCTATGTCCACTAATCCTGAGGACCACTGTTCTATACAAGACATCTATCTCCCCCATCTTACTCCCCTTTCCTTCCCCACCTCACAGGACATGAGCGCATGCTGTGAGTACATGACAAAGTCTCCCACCATAATGTCATAAGGAACTGAACCCACCCTCTTCACTAAGAACAGGGGACTGGAAATGCCAACTAAGTACGCTGTGTGAGCAACTGACAGGGCTGCTGTCATTAGTCCAGAGGTCCTCCTCTATACAGTCCTCATAGACAACTGCTTATTTAAGCTTTGTCAGTAACTTCAGAATACCCCCTATCCCCTTCTCCCCACATGCACCACTCCGCTGTACATGCACAAAAGGGAGAAAAGAAAGTAAACTCTGGTCTCTAGAAAGAAGTAACTAATGCCATGGAAGAGAAAACTCATGCACACTGAGAATGAAGGGAACACTACTCCATGAAGAAAGAGCCCTGTCTTTGTAGGACGAAGAGCCGTGAGCCTTGAGGGGAAGGGAGCTTCTGTCTATTCTGGAAACCTCTGCAGGCCAATGTGATTAGAAAAATCAGAGCTCAGAGACCCAGGAGGTACAGGTGAGCACGGCAGTCTTTATGAGCTCAGACTCTGGAGTCAGACAACCAGAATGAGGCCAAGTCCCAGCTCCACCTCTTCCGGGTTGAATGTGTGGGCAAGATCCTCTAGGCTTCAGTCCTTCATCTACACACATCTCACAGAACTGGGGTGAGAAGTCAGTATATATTAAAGCACTGAGCACAGAGTAAGAACTTGACGTATGTAATAAAATGCTTAATAAATTATAGCTGCATTATTGTTAATATTACCATTAGGCAAGCAGATTTGAATGAATGTAGAATAGCCTCTCGGTGAGATCACACATAGAAGCAAAATTTTTTTTCCGTTCATTTTATCTACAAAAAACAAACTCCAGCATGCAATATGCTTGTTTTCGTATGTCTTATTATATACTACCATTCTTCAAGTATAAATATTTGGTCAACATATGAATTTTTTTTTAATTGGGAAGAAAAAGAGAATATGAACTAAATCTCAAATATGCTCAG
Organism: Lasiurus borealis; assembly: GCA_004026805.1. NCBI lineage: Eukaryota > Metazoa > Chordata > Mammalia > Chiroptera > Vespertilionidae > Lasiurus > Lasiurus borealis. Next base: position 59,778 of record PVJN01008007.1, on the reverse strand, counting down.
TTGGCCAGGCTAAAGCTTTTCTTGAAAGAGCCCACACCTCCCCTGGTGGTGAACAGGCAGAGCTACATGTCTGATGCCTTAAGAGTCACTTTCTGTCCCAGTCCTCGGGTCAGAGTTCAGAGATGGAAACTCAGAACATCTACGAACCCCAGAGCGACTATGTGCAGACTCAGACTAACGGCACATGATTGTGGGGAAGAGCTAATCAAACTATGGGATTTTTTAAACCCATTTACTAGGTTAAGGAAGATTCTCTATTATTTCCAATTTGCTAGGACAGTGGTCGGCAAACTGCGGTTCATGAGCCACATGTGGCTTGCGAGCCGCAGTTTACTGCTCTGTTGACTAATGAGTTTGCCAACTACTGTGCTAGGAGATTTATCACAAACAGGTGTTGAGCAACACTGAAAGCCCCTCACATCTAATGAAATAACCATATGGCTTTTCTCCTTTAATCTGTTAAGGAGTGAATTATATTAATGTATTTTCTAATATTGAAGCAATCTTGCTTTCTGGAATAAACTTAGTCACAATGGATTACTTTATTTGTTGTTAAAGTTGATTTGCTATTATCTTATTCAATACTTCAACATCTATATTGACGAGTATAATCAGTCCCAATTTTTTTTTTTTATAGTAAACATCTGGTTTTGCTTTAAGGTTATATGGCCTTATACAATGGACTGTATATTTGCTTTTCTTCTATGATTGGAATCACAGGTTTCTTGGCTATTTGTCAGAATTAATATGCAAACCTATCTGAGTTTGGTGTTAGATTCTTAACTAAAAACTATTCACACAAAGATAACAGATCAGATCCTCAAAACCCTTAAGAGACTCTCATTTCCCCCACAGCACATCCTTAAAATGGCCCTCACGACACTACACAGAGTCCAGCCTCCTGAACCTCACTTATCCTACCACTTTCTCCATTGCCACCCCCCACACGAGCCACCTTACTGTTCTCCTTGGTGTTACTCAACCATGTCCCACAAATCCACCTTAGACTCTTCCTGCTCCCTCTGCCTGGAATGTTCCTCCCCCAGAGGAGAACACAGGCTCCAATCTCTATTCAAACACCCTCCTATCAAAGAGGCCATCCTCGACTACCCTGTATAAAAGAGGAATTTCCTTTCCCACCACTCCCTGGCTTCACTGTTACGTTTCTTGTAATTTGTTCTTTATAATATAGGCATATACTTTATTATTATAATAAATTGTTAATGTTTGTTTCCTGATTACCCAAACCAGGTGAGCTCCATGAACACAGAAACCCTGTGGGTTTTTTCTTAATTACCATTTCCCAAGTATCTAAAAAGTGTACCTAGTTCATGTTTGATAAATTTGTTGAATGATAACAAATGCCTCTATTTCCATCTGATCTTCCTTAGATGAAAACCTGGGCAGTGCCAGGAGAAAGCCACTCTTCTCACACAGGACAGGACTGGAGTCATCTGTCCCCGGAGAGATACATCATGTAGGAGGTGGCAGTGAAGTGAGAGGACAGTTCTAAATGTTACCCACAGTGACTGAGAGCACTTACCTCCACGCTCTTCAGTGCTAGCACGTTTTCTTCACTCCTCTGTGCCATTTCCACTTTGGGGGCCACACCACAGATGCCACAGATCATGTCATTGTAGTCTCGAACAGTGAGGCACTCAAAAGCCCAATAGCCATTGCACAGCAGCTCTTGCAGCTGGTTTAGCTCCTCTGAGGCCAACGTATTCTCTGGAAGGAGAGGAGGAGCTCTGAGCAGATCACAGAAAAAGACTCCGAGGCCACTGGCGATGAGCAGCAATTCTGTGATGGCTTCTCTTGCAGAACCCCCAAGAGTACTAACCTCTCCAAGGGTCAAGCACCCTGGCCTTCAAGTGCTCAGGTGACAACCTGGAGGCAATTCCAATCAGTTACGTCTGCCTGTACTAAGTACCTACTAGGCACTAGATAATGTGCAGAGCTTCAAATTTTCTAATTTAACTCATATCTTTCTGAATGTGGAGCTATTATTTTCCTCATTTTATAACCGCAAAAACTGAGGCACAGAGAAAATAACTTGGTTAAAATCACAGTATCACTAAGTGGTAGAGCCAAGACTCAAATATAAGCCTGCCTGTCTGGCTCTAGCACCTTTGCTTTAATACCTCACAGCAGGAAAAATCCAGGAGGACTGCAGTCTGTAAGAACGGGATGGGATGGGATGGAAAAAGCCCAAACAGAAATAATTTCTAATCCTTAGCATGAGCCCTGGGACCTCCAGAAATTGTGTGTTCAAAATGAGTCTGATTAACATGCAGGTAGGTCAAGTCTTCCTGTGAACAAAGGACCAACTTCTAACGTCAGTTTAGCCTCATGCTGAGGGTCCCTGGGTGCTTCCTAAACTTAGTTTGGCATTTGTGAAATTCAAGAGAAGTGTTAGAAGGCCAACAATGTCTCCTTTTCAAAATATCAGCCTTGCCCCCAAAATGACTTTCAACCAACGCCCATCACTGAAAATTCCCAGGGAGCTTAGACCTAGCCTTGGGAAAGGGAGGGAGCCAACCTTTACCTGCCTGCTCCTGCACCGACTTCAGAACAGCGCTGATAGACACTCTGGGGTCCTCTCCCAGCTTAATCTGGTTTCGGATTGCAAAAAGCAAGTCCAGGCTCACTAGCACCTTGTTTCCCACATTAAAGAGACCTGAAGATTAAGAAGAGGCAACAGGGAATTCACTATAACATCATCCACAATGGCAAAAAATTGGGAACTAAAAGCCCAATCAGGGAACAGTTAAAAAAAAACTATGGTGCATTTATAAAACAGCAAACTTTGCATCATTACAAAGAATAAGGTAGACCTAAATGCTATGACATGAAGTTGTCCATAATACATTAAATGACAAAAGCAAATAATAAAATAATACAAGAAAAAAAAAGAAACATCTTCCTACTACCCAGTTCAGTCCTCACGACCTCGTATAGCAGCACCGTGGGGAAAGACCAGGAGTATCTTTTAACCGAGGATTGTGTAGAGAATGTGAAACAGGCTAAAAAACCACCCAAATTTTGAGTTAAAAAGACTCAGAAATTTAAATGCAGTCGGTTTATGACAAATAAAAGAGGGTAATTTTACATTTGCACAATACATAATGCACAAAAGCATACTATGGAATATATGTTATATAAGGAATGGGGAAAGTATTACTCATGTCCCCTTTTCCCCCCTTTCTAAGCATGATACATTTTGAAGTCATAAAGGTCAAAACAATGATTACATAAAAATCAAAACAAAAACCAAAAAGAAAAAAAAAATCACAATTTTAAAGACAACAGATAATGAGGAATCTCAGTGGGAAAGTGAGGGTGGTGAGTGGATGGTTGGGGGGTAGTCAATCAAAGATCTTGTATGCATAACCCATGGACACAGACAACAAGGTGCTAAAGGCCTAGGGTGGGAGTAGGGGAGGGGGACTGGGCTGGAGGGAGTCAATGGGGGAAAAAGAGGACATATGTAATAGTTTCAACAATAAAGATTAAAAAAAATAATGAAGTTAGACTTGAACCAATTAAAATAAAAAAAGGATAACTGTTAAACTGAGGAAGAGTTTTGTCAACAAAATAACCCAAAACAAAATGAAAATATTCACAAGAGAAATTCAAGGAGGAGAAAACAGAACACACACACACAAGACAGACAATCTTCTTAGTAACCAAAGAAATTATATACTAGTTTTTACTTATTAAATTGATAAATTTTAAAAATTACAATAATCTATAAAAAGTTATTACAAAAAATAGTTGGGTATAAATCTAGCCCTGGCTGGTTTTGCTCAGTGGATAGAGCATCAGCCTGCCAACTGAAGGGTCCCAGGTTTGATTTTGGTTGAGGGCACATGCCTGAGTTGCAGGGGGCATGTAGGAGGCAGCTGACTGGTGATTCTCATCATTGATGTTTCTATCTCTCTCTCCCTCTCCCTTCCTCTCTGAAATCAATAAAAATATACTTAAAAAAAAATAAATCTAACATGTGTGGACCTAAATGCTGAAAAGTATAAAACACTGATAAAAGAAATGAAAGAAAACCCAATAAAACAGAGAGAGAGACCATGTTCATAAATGGCACAATTTAATATTTTTTTAAGTATGTCAAACTTCCCCAGATTGATGTATAGATTCAATACAATCTCAATTAAAATTCCAGCAAGATTCTGTAGACACTAACAATCTGTTGAAACTAGAGGACCAGTGAATGAAATTCGTGCATGGGGCGAGGGGGAGTCCCTCAGCCTAACCTGCACCTTCTCCAATCCAGGCCCACTCCCTGTGGACCTAAGCTGCAGTCTGGCTTTCCTCTGCAGGAAGTAACAGGGCTGATCAGGGGAAGGCGCCACCCCATCACCCCGTTGCTGCTGCCACAGCTGGCCGCCACAGCCACCAAGATGTTTTCAACAACCCAGACTGCAGTCCCTTCATCATGAAAAAATGACAACTTTCTTTAGGCATTTTTAAGATGTCTCTTTCATATTTTCTTTTTTTAACCCTCACCTTAGGATATTTTGCTATTGATTTTTCGAGAGCATGGAAGAGAGTGGGAAAGACAGAAGCATCAGTGTGAGAGAGACACTTCAATTGGTTGCCTCCTGAAGAGCCCTGACCTGTGCCCTGGCCAGGCAGGATCCTGCAACCTAGGTACATGCCCTTGATCAGAATTGAACCCTGACACTGCAGTCAGCAGGCCGAGGCTCTATCCACTGAGCCAAATTGGCTAGGGCAGGATATGACATTTCTTAGCCCCCAGCAGAAGACCTTCATTTTTCGCCCCCAGGAGTGAGGTGGAAGAACCCTAGATCACCTTCTTGGATTCTTATTATGCAGGTTACCAAGAACACTGCAGGTGGCGTACTGGGAGCTTAGCCAATAAGAGGTCAGAAAAGGTGCTTCCTCTGCAGCTCACACTCGGAGGCAGGACTGCTGGCCCACCCTGGTTGGCAGGCCCTGTTCTCTGTGGGCCTACTCACTGCTGCCGCAGCTGGCAGGCAGGCCCTGTTCTCTGCTTTCTGCAGGCCTGCTCCACCCTGGTCTCTGCGGGCCTGCGTGACCAGTAGCTTGCCTCATAGTGCAGCAGTCTCCTCCCGCCCACCTGCACGCACAGCCTCCTACAGAGCAGTCATGACTGTTACAGTGTCCTGGCTAATTTGCATATTATCTATTTATAGATTATATATATATAGATGCTAAGAAACCAATCTAGCCAAAATAATTCAGGAAACAATTCAGGTAAGGGCAAGGTTAAAAGACTCACACTACCTAATTATAAGACTTGCTATAAAGTTATAGTAATCACGAGAGTGTGATAGGAACTGAAGAATCTATACTAATTAAAGGGTAATTTGCTAATTAGACTGGGTCAACTGGCCATCCAAACGCCCGACTTCCTTCTGGACAAAGCCATGGTGGTGGGGGCTGAGGCAGAGGCATTAGGGGTGAGATCAGGCTGGCAAGACATTAGGGGGGAGAGCAGGTTGGCAGGGGGTTAGGGGTGATCAGGCCAGCAGGGGAGGGCCACTGGGGGCATTAGGCAGGCAGGCAGGTGAGTGGTTAGGAGCCAGTGGTCCTGGATTGCGAGAGGGATGTCCGATTGCTGGTTTAGGCCTGATCTGACAGTCGGACATCCCCTGAGGGGTCCCAGATTCAAGAGGGTGCAGGCCGGGCTGAGTGACACTCCCTCCCCCCACCATGTACAAATCTCATGCACTAGAGAGTAAACAACATAAAGAAATGGAACAGAACAGAATGCATAAATAGACCCATATGTATATAATGAGTTGATTTCAACAAAGAAATGATGGTAGTAATTCATTGAAGAAAGGACTACTTTTCAACAAATGTTAGTATTGAAGATGCACAGGCCAAAACAAAAAATGAACTCGATCTGAGTCTCACACTTTTTACAAAAATTAATTCACAGACCTAAATGTAAACCACAAAATTGTAAAACTATTAGAAGAAAACAAAATATTTATGACTCTCACCCAGGTAAAGAAATCTTAGATAGAACATCAAAAACGTATTTCTATCCCTGGCCTGGTGGCTCAGTTGGTTGGAGCATCGTCCTGTGCACCAAAAGATTGCAGGTTCAATTCCCAGTCAGTGCACATACTTAGGATGCGAGTTCCATCCCCAGTCAGGATGCACACAGGAGGCAACTGATCAGTGTTTCTCTCTCCTTTCCTCTCTCTCTCAAATCCCTAAAAGAAAATTTGATAAAATAAAACAACAAAAACTTTGATGAACTGGTCTTTATCATAATTAAGAATGTTTGCTCTATGAAAGACTCTGTTAAGAGAATGAAAAGACAAGCCAAAGATCCTAAGAAAATATCTGCAAATCACTTATCTGGCAAAGGACTCGTATCCAGAATATACAAAGAACTCTCTAAATTAAACAGAAAGAAAATGAACAACTTAATTCAATGGGCTAAAGATCAGGTACTTTACCAAAGAACAAATACAATGGCAAATAAAACCCATGAAAATATGATCATTAGTCATCAAGTCAATTCAAATTAAAACCATAATGAAATACCACTCACATACCTATTAGAATGGTTAAAATACAAAAAACAAGCAAAAAATAGACAATACCAAGCACTGACAAGTGGAGCAAACCAGAACTCTCAGCCATAGTTGGAGCACATGCAAAATGGTACATACATATAATAAGGTAAATGGTTTGGAAAGTTCTTATAAAATTAAACATACATTTACCAAATAGCCCAGCAATAATCTGGTTCCCAGGTATTTATCAAAAAGAAATAAAAATTTATGTTCACACAAAAGCCTGCCCATGAATGCTTATTGCATTCATAACTGCCAAAACCTGGTAACAATCCAAATGTCCTTCAACTGCAATGAGTGAACAGAAAAACAAATTGTGGTACTGCTTACATTGCAAAACTACTCAACAATAAAAAGAAAAAAAACTACTGACACATTAAAAAATATGAGTGACTAAAAGGCCTTTGCTTAGTAATCAAATTAGAAATTCTACATTCTATGATTGGATTTATGACATTATGGAAAGATGAAAACTATAAAGATGAAGAGCATATCAAATGGTTGCCAGATGTTAGGGGTAAAGAATGTACTTGATCACAAAGATAAAGTAGAAGACAGTATTTTGTAATGATGAAACTGTTCTATATACTGAGTGGCCAGATTATTATGATCTCTAAATGCATAATAATTTGGCCACTCAGTGTATATCCTATATAATAAAAGGCTAATATGCAAATTGTCCCCTCGACCAGGAATTCAACCAGCAGGCAGACCACCCAACTGCCCATGTCCTCTGCCCCTGGGCTGGACCCCACCCATGCATGAATTCATGCACTTGGCCTCTAATCCTATCTAATAAAAGACTAATATGCAAATTGACCATACCTCCGGTACACCCATAAGCCAGGCCCACAAGCCAAACAGGAGTAAGAATGCAAATTAACCCAATCAAGATGGCTGCAGCCACAGAGAGAGCAGGAGGCTTGGGTTTCCCTGGCAATGGAGAAAGCCAAGCTTTCCACCTGCCCTGGCCTCAGGTCAAGGCTACAAAGTTTCAATTATAGAAAATAAATAAATCCCAGATACTAGGGCCTCCACTTGGCCTGGCCTGCAAACCACCACAGGGCCCTCGCCCAGGCTGCCCCACATCCCAAGGGAACCCCCACCCTGATCCGGGACACCCTTCAGGGCCCCCACCTGAGTACCAGGCCTCTATCCTACCTAATCAAAGCATAATATGCAAATTGACCATCACTCCCACACACAATGTGATTGCCCCCATGTGGTCAAAGATGACTGCCCCCATGTGGACACAAGATGGCTGCCACAAGATGACCAGCAGGGGACGGCAGTTGGGAGGGACCAGGTCTGCAAGGGAGGGCAGTTGTGAGCGATCAGGCCAGCAGGGGAGGGAAGCTGGGGGCAACTGGGCCTGCAGGGAAGGGCAATTAGGGGGAACCCAGGCCTGCAGGGGCAAACAGACTGGCAGGGGAGCAGTTAGGCATTCATCAGGCTGGCAGGGGAGTGGTTGGGGGGGGGGTGATCAGGATGGCAGGCAGAAGTGGTTGGGGCAATCAGGAAGGCAGGCAGCTGAACAGGAGCCAGCAGTCCTGGATTGTAAGAGGGTCCTAAATTGGAGAGGGTGCAGGCTCAGCCAAGGGACATCCCCTCTGCTGTGCACGAATTTCATATACCAGGACTCTAGTATATTTATATATTTACACACACACACACACATACACACACACTGAGTGGCATGGCACTTACACAACTTAGTGCATTTGTCAGGACTCATAATTATACAATAACGAAATACATTTTATTATGTAAAAAATAAAGTTAAAATTAGAAACATATACATCCTATCTAATAAAAGAGAAACATGCAAATTGACTGTACCTCCACTACTCCCACCAGCGACAGGCACCAGCCAATCGGGAGTGAGTATGCAAATTAACATATCCAAGATAGAAGTTGATTTGCATATCCCAGTGCAGAGCAAAGACTGAAGACAGTGTAGAAGGAAGCCAAGTGCTATAGAAGGGAGGGAAGCTGTGGAGAAGCAAGCAAGTTGGGCAGGGCAAGAAGCAGACAGGGCTGTGGAGAAAGGAGGGAAGCAGGCAGGGCAGCAGAGATAGGAGAGAAGCAAGTGTGGGGGGGGGGAGGAAATGGGAGTGAATCAGGTGGGGGAACAAAGACTGCTGCAGGGAGCCCTATTCTTGCAAGAATCTTCCTGCAATGGGCCTCTAGTATTTATATATATATATATATATATATATATATGTATGTATATGTGTGTATATATATATATATATATATATATATATGTGTGTGTGTATGTATGTGTGTGTGTGTGTGTGTGTGTGTGTGTGTGTGTATATATATATATATATATATATATATTTCTAATGTACTAATGGCCTAGACAGAATGCAGAGAAATGGTATTCTATTAACTGTAGGCAAGAGCATAAAATAGTGCAAACTCAATCTGGCAATGCAAGACACTGAAAGCATGAATTCAAACTCAGGCACCATAAGGTTCTGAAGGCAGAATAACAAATACTTTTTCATCTTCAGCACCCAATTCTACATATAAAACTCAAGATTCAAATTCTCACAATGATTGGTACAAAACGAATGTTCAATAAATGTCTGATATTAACAAACAGAGGAGAAGTGGGTGAATATGCATCAATTTCACTTTTGAGCATTTGCCCTAGGGCAGTGGTCGGCAAACCTGGCTCTCGAGCCACGTGCGGCTCATGAGCCACGGTTGGCCATTCTGCTGACTAATGAGTTGGCCGACCACTGGACTAGACTAAATGTTACCGTGTAGATGGAAGCTATGAGGATTAGGCAATTGTGGCATATTGTGTGCAAAGAGGAAAAGGGTAGTAGTATATGACAGTGGTTGGCAAACTCATTTATCAAGAGAGTGGCAAAGCATGGCTTGCAAGCCGCATGTGGCTCTCAAGCCAGTTTGCGACCACTGCCCTGGGGAAATAAATAAGGCTGTGTACACAAAGACTTAATTATAAAGAGGACTCTAAGTTGGAGTGCCACTTCTTTAAAATGGCCATGTATTTCTCCACTTCCCGGCACAAGAAGATGCCAATGATGTACTGTTAAATGTTAAAAAGCACATTCCAAAGCAACATCCAGCCAACCACATTTTTGTTGTTAGAAAAGCTATAAACCTATAAATCCTTCCACACTTTCTTATATTCTTCAGGGATGAATAACATAACTGGGTTAGAGGGCATAATGTTAAGTGTTTATCTCGTGGTAGTATTAACACTGACTTTCAGTTTCCCCTTTCTACTTGTCAGCATTTTTCAGTTTTTCTATAATTTAAAAAGTAATTTGCTTAAAGATCCTGAGCTTGGCTGGCGTGGCTCAGTCGTTGAGCATGGACTTATGAACTGGGAGGTCATGGTTCAATTCCTAGTCAGAGGACATGCCTGGGTTATAGGCCTGATCCCTAATAGGGGGTGTGCAGGAAGAAGCAGATCAATGATTCTCTCTTATCACTAATGTTTCTATCTCTCTCTCTCTATCTCCCATCCTCTCTTAAATCAATAAAAACATATTTTTTAAAAAATCCTGGATAATCCTAATACTTGAGAGGTACATGTGGCTGAGATAACCAGGAGGAAAAATCCCCATCTGAGAGAAGGTCTAGGGCTCACAGGTCCAGAGTCTGACTTGCTTTGGGGGCCCACTGAGAGAAGAAAGGCTGGCACCCACCTGTATAGATGTCCATGAAACTATGCAGGGCCAGACAATGGGGATTCAGACACATCTTCACCTGGGCAGTCACCACCTGTAGCCGGTTGGCTGTCATCAGCCAGCACTCTTGGGGCCCAGCTGGGGAGCTAGTATCCAAAACATCACCAACAAAAATAGAAGGAATATCAACCTCTTAATAATTAATCAGTCTTCAAGACTCAGTGATGAATAGCAAAATTTCAAGACTTTACTGCAATAGGAAAATGAAGGTGTTAGAGTTTGTGTCCCAAGTTTTTCTAAGTGAGTGTTCCACTTTGTTGGAACCTGGTCTGTGGAATCATCCTCAAATTTATTATAATTCTCAATCTGTTACCCAATTTAACCAATCCCACTGAACTCCCAAATCCAAGCATTACGCTGGGCAGTCCAGATGTAAACTAAATCTTAAATTGGTGACAATAATTTTTAGGCACTTTTCAATGGAAATAATAGGTGACTACTAGTTATTATTAATTAGCAATTGGAAAAGTAAGGGAAACCTAAGAAACACAGAGCATAACATATTCAAAGGTTACAGCTTTGAAGAAAGAAAGTTGTTTGTACAGGCCAAGTGAGATGGAGCAGTTAGGGGCAGGAAATGTGAAAGGGCTGCTTACTTTTGTCCCCCTTTGAATAATGGGCTGCTACAGAGAAGGCACTGTGTGGATGGAGACTCATAATAATTTGACCAAGAGGTTTGCTCGATGGTGACTGTTTCCTCACTGACGCTGGACAAAATGAGTCGAGAGCTGTTGAGTTCGTGAATCAAGGCAAAGACCTCGGCCAGCTCAGACTCATTCTCGGGAATCTGCAGGACTTTGCGCAGAAGCTGCAACGTGGACTGGCGTTGGATCTCCCTCTGGGCCGCGCTCAGGGGCTCTGTGACACTCAGCCCATCTGGGAGTGCTGAGCTTGCTTCCTGGGAAGAGAGTGGATTGATCATCAAGCACCAGGGCAAGAAGAGTCAGCTATGGGTTACATCAGGAGAAGCTGTGAGTGGCAGAGGGATGGGCAATGACAGAGAGGCAGGAAACCTGGGTTCCTAACCAGCTCAGCTAATAACTCACTTGTGACTTATGGCAGGAGCTTTCTCCCTCTGGCACTCAGTTTCTCTATCAATAAAATGAGAAGACTATACACAATATACCTCTTAGTAAAGGTTTCAAGTACCAGCTCATATTCACCAGGTAGGGGATTTGGAGGATAACAGACCTGGTCTTCAGTTCTGCTTATGCTACTTAACAGCTGTATGTATGTGACCCAAAGCAACTTACTTAAATCTCTCGAAGCTTTAATTTCCTTGTGAAATGGAGGACCAAAATACTAGTAATCTCCTAGAGTAGTTGTACAGAGTAAAGAAGATATTGTAAGTAAAGCACTTGCCTGGAATGCAATGAAAACTCTATGAATGGTAGTTTTCATATATAAACAAATATCCACACTAAAGTATCTATATATATAAAAGCCTAAGCAACCATTTGACCAGTAACAATAACATGCACTGACCACCAGGGGGCAGACACTCAATGCATAGGCATGGAAACATGAGACTGATGAATTCCAGAGGAAGGAGGTAGGGGGAGGCCAGGAAGAGATTAACCATATTCATACTAGAGGCCTGGTGCACAAGTCCTTTGGCCTGGCCTGCAGGGATCGGGCAGAATCCATGCCCCAACCTCCAACATCTCCCAAGGGATCCTGGATTGCAAGCGGGCACAGGCCAGGACAAGGGACCCCATCAGTACACGAATTCATGCACGGGGCCTCTAATTTATCTTTAATGCTTTGTGGCTTCTAGGTATAAGAGGACTTTATATACTAATCAGAAGCTTCCAGGAACAAGGTTCTGAAATGCTCATTAGGTTTCTTGTGCCAATGCAGCCTGAAAACTCCTTTCTCAGAATCCATTCTTTTGTTGCTGAATGCACAACTGGTAAACCACTGTCTCCCCTCTTCAGTGAGTATAGGGTCCCTGCTTATTTATTAAGTCCCAATACCTGCATGAGGTCAGAGTACACAAAAGATACTAATTCATTGTTGCTGGACATAGTATACATTGCTTTATAGAAGTTACGTGCTTAATAAAAGAAGCTTTCTATTAACTCTACATCCTATAACAACTCATCTCACTGTCTACAATAGTTTGGTTTCTTATCTTTCACCTGCACTAGACCATAGTGAAGGGACTATGTCCTACTCAGCTTTCTATATCCAAAAGCCTGACTGATGGTAGGTATTCAGAATATGAAATGCCTGAAAGAATGAATGAAGAGCTGAGTAACACTAAAATGTGTTGTCCTGGGAGGTGTGTGTTCCCCCGTCATCACTATGTTGAACCATAGGCTAGCCTATAAGTTGGCAGGAATACTATCCTTTGGCTCTAAGCCACAGCTGGAAGGTGGAAGGGATGAGAACTGTTCCAGTCAAAGATATTGCAATCTTAATTACAGTCCAAGAAAAATTGCATAGGAAATGTATGGCTTCCAGAAGTCTCCAAAGAGCAATACACGCCAAGTACTTAAGTTTCTGACCTATGTTTTATATTGTGGAAACCCATAATAACATTTATTTCTTCTAAAATTAAGGATATTGGAGGGTAAGGGAATGGCTGAAGATGACGGTTCTTGGTGTAGTCAGCTAGTCAAAGACAGAAGAACATAAATGAGAGTGGAATTTGACATAAACTGACAAGAGGTCCCTAAACCAGTGGTCAGCAAACTGCGGCTCGAGAGCCACATGCAGCTTGCCGCTCTATTGACTAATAAGTTTGCTAACCAGTGCCCTAGGCAATTCCTGCCTGACCTGGAAAATTAAGTGACCTCATCATCCAAGACCTAGAGACCAACACCTACTTCCATGCTTCAAACCAATAACTACAGAAAGAGAAAGGAATGTTCAGAGCATCTACCAACACAGAATGCAGTTCCATCCCATAGTTACTGATCAATACATTATTGTATTGTGTAGGCAAGCTCCAGGGTTAGAAGGTACAGTGGAAACAGGTATACTTGGCCTAAAGGAAATTCTAGTCTCACAAGGAATTAAAAGAGGGAGTCAAGACAGGGTGTGATCAATGCTAATGAAGAGGAACAAGTAAACATATGGAGAATTTGGTAAGAAATCTCACTGCCAGCAGAGGGCACCAGTGGAACAGCAGAATGTGATGGAAACTGTGGAGCCATTTAGATGCTATTTCAGGGGTTATGCATTGCTTGATGCTCAACTCTGAGTCTTCCCTAGGGCTCATGGCCCTGAGAATAAAATGCCTAAATCTAATACATCTTGCCCCTTACTTTACTGATGCAGAAAACAAAAGCTTCCAGCTCAGGGTTTCTTGGTTCGTAGTCCCAGTGTTTTTGTTTTTTTTTCCCCCCACTAAGCCATGAACGTCCACTTCCCTTTCTCACAAAGACAGTAACCTCAGAATACCACCCCAAGCACAGAAACAGACCTAGAGACAAGGGGATGAGACTCGCCTGCTAGAAAGGCCCCTCCCCATATGCAAAGATACCTTGAAGCCTGAAGCAATTCTATCCACTTCTCTCACATACAGGTATTCCTCCTCATCTAACCTTCTTCTGGGTCTTTCTCTGGCTCAAGGACATTCAGTGAGACCCCAGGACTAAAAGACACACTGCCCAGTCTAGCGTTAAAGATCTTCTATAATAGGGCTCTGACGTGCCTTTCAAGACTATTTTTCATGCTCTTCCCCATACAACCTCTCTTCTGGCCAAGTGAACACCCAACTCTCTGTCTCTTCACTTTTGCTCATGCTTGTCCATGAGTACAGCATGCCTTCCCCTTCCATCCAAATCCTGCCCATTTTGCAAGACCCAACTTAGATGTGGAGTGGCCAGGCTCCAACTCAGACCCTGACTATGTGTCATCCTTCCCCTGCAAGGCAGATCAGTTGACATTCCTCTAATTACTCTCATCCTAGTCATCCTATTTGCTGCCAAAGATGTTGTCATTTTCTGTTCACTTAAGAAAACGCACATATGGAAATTCACAAGACCTCTGGAAAAAAAGATTTTTTCCTGGTTCTAATAATAAAAAGCAAGCCCTAAGGATACCAAGTGTTTTATTACTCAAAATTCAACTTCAGAGACTAGGCTTGCTAACAAGGCTGCTAGAAGTAAAACTTTGTGATTAGCCAAAGCTCTGCAAGGAACGTAAGAGGCAGCGATCTAATCTAGTCTTGGAGTTGGCATTCTCTAATTACTATAATATTATTAACAGGCCCTCTCTCAGACCTCAGAGCTAAAAGAATGTACTCTTCCCATCTCTTCTTCTGAATCCTATTTAAGGCCTGTGTTACCATTCTCTGGTTCATGGGGCCATAAGGGTCTCAGAGATCAAGGTATCTGGTCAATCCCCTCACCCTGGCAATGATAAGGAGGTCCACAGAGAAGGCATTCGCCCAGGTTCAGAACCTATAACTGTTTCCAGTTCTGGTACTCTAGGTCCTATCATGTACAAAGGAATCCTTTTATTTCTACTAAAATAGGTTCGTTAACAGAGCCCAACCCAAGGCCAAGGAATGTGTTTGGGGAAGGAACTCACGAGAGCCTTGGTGGTTTTCTCAGTCCGGTCTTTGGCAAGGTTAAAACCACAACTGGGGCAAATCCGTGGTTTATGCCGGTTGGTGTAGACATAACTACAAGAGGGATTCTTGCACTTTCCCCGGCCTCTTGATGTAGCCAGGCCCAAATCCTAAAAAAGTAAGATCAATGTTCAATTCTTCAAAAATTGAGTTATACCTGGACAGAGCCAAGAACCAGGATGACCAGCTATCAATAAATCAGAGAAGAAAGTGGCAAATACAAAACCAGATTTAGACTAATTTCCAAAGAGACTTGAAGCAAGATTCCTTTTCTCCAGTTTCCCCTTTACTCTTAATACAGCCTGTATAATTTTGTCAAGTCCTTCTTCCACTGTCAAACAAGTGAATTGACTGTCAAAGGTCAGAGATTCGAATGCCTCCAAAGCTCAGGCAACTGGCAGAATGAAGCAGGCCTGTTCTAATGAAGATTGTAAGAGATTGTGGTGTACTAAAGACTTCCAGCCCTTCCTAAATACAAATTGTAACTTCTAAAATACTAAAGCTAAAAAGTCTAGCATTTAGTCTCCTATGACGAGATGCTGTCTAATCAGCCAAGAGAGGGTCAGTCCTGGGCAGTTTTCACCAGATGGTAAGCAGAGTAGCCAACGTAGTCAAAGGGAGGGGGTGATGAGAATATGCATGGCATGCAGAAGGTAGTAATTAAGCCTTTGAAAAAAGAAAACTGAGATCTCGGGATAAGAGACACATTCTCCTTAAAGATCAGGCCAGATTACGTACTAACCTACCATCCTGTGCTGCTGCCTTGTTCACTACTGAATCCCCAGAACAAAGCCTGGCATAGAGCAGGTGCTCAATACATCTTTTTTTGAGTGAATGACTCTTTATCCAGTAAGAATTTATAAAAATGTAGCTGCTCTATCAAAAGCTATGTATCTTACTCAACTCACCCAGAGAACCTGTGAAAGGTATTTAGCTGGTTGACATCGTTAAGGATCAACAAAATTAGAGAATGTTAAGAGCAAGAGAAACCAATGCAGCATGTTAGAGACAATAAAAACTGAGGACCAGAGAAGGAAAGAGCCTTCCCAAGGTCAGAGAGCATGCTAGCTAGCAGCAGAGCCAGAGCCACTTCTGCAGTAGGATTTTTAGACATCAGGTGTTTATTCCACTGTTCCACAATGCTTACCCTCCAAAAGAATGACCTCCAGAGTCACATATCTGTGTTACGTTAAAAATAAAAGACAGAGATAAAGGGAAAACCTTGGTGGGAAATGCCAGGCTAAACAAAATAAGTTGCTTAACTAAAGCACTTTCCAAACCCTTTAAGATAATAAGATTGGATGTGATTCCATTTTGGGGAGGAAGAATACATTTCCCAAACTTGTATATGGAACACGCTTTTGAGGCTAAAAGGTCCAATAATTGCTGAATGCTAAACTGGACTAGATTCTCATCTCCAACTACTTTCATTGAAATACCCTGATCTCAGCTTTATAGATGTCTCCTGGGAAAATCAAATCTAGCTGATTCACCCAGGAGCTATCATTTGTATTAGTGACAGGGTTTCAGAATCAATGACCCTCCTTTCACTCCTGACTACCACTACTCCCCACCCACCAGACTTCTACTCACCCTAAACCACAAAATCAAACCACCTCTGGGTCAACCCATCTCCTGGCTGCACTTACCAGTGTGACAGTGCAGCTGTACTTATATGGAGGAAATATATCAGGCTTGACTTCTACAACTTTCAACTGAGACGTCCTGTTGGCCGAGCCATTCGGTAGCTGTGGATCAGAACAAATTATTTAGTGTGTCTGAACCTCAAACTCCTGAGGTCCTGGGTTTGAAAACAGCTTGAGGAAATAGTTCCCAAGGGAATTTGCAGAGCCATGCTCCAAATGAGCAGGTTCAAAGACTGCCATACTCTCCTGGCGCAGCTTCTAACACCGCACATTAGAAACACCCTGCATCAGATTTACAAATACTATCAAGTGAAAAAAGCATATAGGAGCTATGTGGTTGAATAATGTTGGCATAGATAGAAATCTGAAGGATTATTCACTAAAGTACTGGGGGTGAGAGAATATCAGGATTGTTTCCCTTTTACCACTATCTATAAAATGTCAAATGTTCTATACTGAATGTAGATGCTACTTATGCAATTAAAAAAGGAAAGATGAAAAAAAGCATTCTAAATTAAAAGTATTTTGTAATATTGAAATTAAGTTGATTTACAGAACATAAAAATTCATGTATTTAAAGTTTAAGACTAGAAAAGGGGCTTATTTTAACAAATAACAATTTTTTAAACCAAAGAAAGCTATTTACAGAGAAGACTAGAAGTTTACAAAGGAAAGGGAGGAATCTAAGGGCTGGAAATCTACAAAGTGGTCTCTCAGTACTGACAACACCTGGATGACAAGCAGGTTAGCTATCAAAGTCAAAGCCAGTTGATATTTTCGTTGTGGCAAATTCAGAGCTATCAGACAAAGAAAGTTTACCCAAGAGAGCACGTGGCAAGGGAGATGGTAGACCAATTTTCCTGTTTCAATTTGGTTCATGACACAATCCACTGAGAGGTTATAAAATTTAATGGGCTAAAACTAGCACTCTGAAAAAAGAAATGGAAAACACCTAAATGACTAAGAATAATTAAGGACACTGCTTCATTAAACTTTTAATGTGTGGCTGTCTGTATGTTTAGTGGACTGTGATGTAAAAATGTGTTTCCTATTGAGGATCTTGGTCAAAAAGCAGTCTGGTGAACAATGTTGATTAAGGGAATTTTTATTATTACTATTCTAGCCACATATGGCAAAGGCTCCAAAAAATAAATCTAAGAATAAATGTGCTTGGAATTTTGACACCTCGGAAATCTTAAGCAACTATATATTGTTAAATTGGACTGAACTGGCTACACACCAGTACACAGAGTAAGAGCTATATCTTTTTAGTTTAAAAAATTGTATTAAAAAAGTACACATACACTAGTGCTGAAATGACTTGAAGGCTAAAGGAGCACACACTGGACTGTCAACAGTAGTTAGTTCTGGGTGGCAGAATCTCAAGGGACTTATTTTCTTTACGCCTTACCTGAATTTTCTGTATTTTCTAGAACTATCCACTCATTTTTTAAAGGAGGATAAAGAGACATGACAACTAAACACAATATCTAATCTTAGACTGGACCCTGTACTCAAGTAGAAACATGTTATAAAGGACATACTTGAATAAAACTGACAGGACTGGAATACTGTATCAGTGTTTCAGTAACAGAATATCCCTATACTTAGGAAACATATACTGAAGCATTAAGTAGTAAAAGGCCATATAGCCATAGCTTATGTATATTTTATACATACACATATATGGGAGGACACACAAGTACATTATAAAGCCAAATGGACTAATACATCATCAATAGGTGACTGGGTAACGAGTACATGGGTGCTCTGTGTTTTTGCTAATTTTTACTCGTGCAAGTGTTTTTCTAAGTTTTCAATTATTTCTAAATAGTTTTAAAACAGACACTTATTTTAAAACAAGAAAGAAATTAACTCAAAAGCAGTAACTCATTTATGCTAAAGCTCCTCCCAGAGGCCCTCCAGTGTAAGCACAAGGGCCTGCTTTTGCAGAGGTCGTTAGGACACTAAATGGAAGCCCTATTCTTGGAGCAACAGCTCCTCCTCAGGGAAGGGAATGCGTCTTACCTTCACCTCAGCAGCGTTAGATGGCTGTTGGATGGGCTGGCCCAGCTGCTTCAGCGTGCTTGGCTTCAGGCCACAAGTCCTCACAGAGGGAGTCTTATCTGGTACAACCAGGAGCCAAACTGGTAACTTAAGTGCATTCTGTCTTCCTAAGTCTCTCGTCTCTATTCTCAAACCCTCTCCCCCGCCCGCCTGCTCCTGGCCCCTTCCCGTTAGACAGCCCCTCCTCCCAGGTCTGTCCCACTCCTTACCGCTCAGGGGAAAGGCCTGCCTGGCCCTGGGCAGTCCCAGGCCGCTGCCTCGGCCCACATTAGCTGGAGCCGGGAGAATTGCTCTCATGGGTCTTGCTGCAGCCAGTAGTGAAGGTTTGCCCCGTGCTCTGCCTTTAAGCTCTGAAGCTCTGGGACTAGGGTTGTTCAGTTCAACTCTGAAGAAAACAAGAAGGAAAATCTAGAAATTCAGGACCAAGAGAAAGAAAAAGAGCAGTCTCTAAATAGCACTTTATTGAAGGGATAATTTAGTGGTTAAACTGTCAGGCTTTAGACAGAAGGGTTCAAATAAAACCTTGGAAGTAGCTGTGTGGCCCTGAGTAAGTAATTTCACTCTTCAGTTAACCTCAAGTTCCTAATATGTAAAATGGAACAGTAATTACATATACTTATTATGAAAATAAAAAGTTGCAAAAACAGTGCCTAAGTAATGTTAACATCTAATCTGCCTGTAATTAGAGTGTATCAACCTCCCATATGAGAGCAGAGACCCAGGAGAACAGTCTGTTGTGTTTTGTTGTGGGTTTTTTTTCATCTTTGTAGCTCACATATTGAGCACAGAGCTTGTACATAGAAGGCCTCAATCCACGTTTGCTAAAGTGACTCACTTGCCCTAACAAAAGATCTGAAGTGCACAGCTTCATCCTCTAAGGATACAGGACCATCTCAAAAATATATTGTTCAAGATGTTGAGAACATTGATTGTCTCCAAGAAATGGAAATGGATGACTGAGGATGGGACAGAAGGGTGACTTTTTTCCCCAGTATATATTCCATTTACCTTTTGAGTTTAACCATGTGAATATATTTCCTAGGCAACAAAAATAATTTTAAATTATAACAACATAAATCAGAATTTCTAAACATGGGCAGTATTAATACTACGGGCCAGAAAATTCCTTGTTGTGGGGGCTGGCTAGTCTATGTATGGTAGGATATGTGGCAGCATTCCTGGCCTCTACCTGCTAGATGCTGGTAGTAACCCTCACCCTGAGACCCAGTTATAACAACATTGAACATTGCCACAATGTCTCCTGGAGGCAAAATGTTCCCCCTTGTGAACCACTGGATGAATAAGTAAGGGCTTTCAGTTATAAGACCACAACCCCCTCTAGGAAGAGGCTATATGGAGAAACCAGTCAAGCCTTAAAAGAGGTAAAGGGGGATAGGGAGAATTAGCTGACACTTATGGATTTCCTCCCATCCTCAAGGCCTACAATCTTTTTCGGTCTATATGGTCAGTCACTGAGGATAAGATTTTTTTTTAATACTCAATTCAAGATTATTCAGAGGAGAGAACTGAACACAAGAGGCATGAAGTGACTATGCCCAAGGTCAAATGGAAGCTAGGGACAGAGTCACAAACAACTGAATTCTCCGACCACCATGACAGAGCTTCTCTTTCCAAATCTAGTATCAGGACTCAATAGTACTTTATAATATTGTTTACAGCCTGTACCAACAAGACCCTGATAACAGCTTTAGGGAAATTGACAGGAAGAGATGTGTAAGGAACCTAACAGCAGGGCATGGACAGCAGAGTATAAGAGGAAAGGTAACTCTGAAGAAAACAAGAAGAAAGGTAAATCATTCCATATTTCTAGGCCTTGGTTTTTGTACCTCCAAAATAGGAGCCATTCATGGCTCTGTGGCCTCTCAAGAATGCTGTAAGGACATGGGACAAAACAAACATGAGTTACTCTAAAGGCAATCCTATAATGTATAAACACAGTGGTTTACCCTGTAAGTTTTTTAGAAGCAGGGAGTGGGCTGGAAGTGCTGGTCCCCTCGGTTGGTGGTGGTATGTCTGGGCTCGGACTGTCATTCTCAGTTGTCCTCAGAGAGACCTCAGGCTGCACACCACTCTTGACCACTGGCGTCTTAGTGACTGCTGTACCACGATTCCCAGGAGATTCCTTGACCAAAACATGGGCATCTGAGATGATCACTTCGTCCCACTCATTCTCCTCACCCACTTCTCTTGGAGGAGCTACACTTAAGAGCTGGCTTACAGCTTCCGAGTTCTCCAGAGTCAGTTTAGAAGTGGTTTCCTTAGAGGAATTTTGCTCAGTAAGGACAGGCTGCTGATTTCTTTTAACCACAGAACCTTTGGAGGAGACGCCAGAAGCCAATTCCACTTTGACTTTGGCTGGCTTTTCCTAGAAAAAAATAAAAATACCTTGTATGCATATGCCATTTTACAACTGACAACACATTCACAAATATTCTCTCATTTGATCCTCAAAACAATAATGTATGGGCAATAGATAAGGAAGCTGAGGCCAGAGATGTAGAAGCTAATGTAAGGTCCCAAGTATGAAACTGGCCTGAATCTAAGTCTTATGACTCCAGGTCCCTTTCACTATAGTATCCAATGCCGGAGTTAGGATAAAGCTCTTCTCCTAACAAACTTCTTACTGGCATCCCTCTTTAGGTTTAAGCAAACAAACACTGACATTTTTTTACCTTGACCTTTGGCTGTTCAAAGCCCACTTTTCTCTGTGTCTAGGAAGAGGCTGGCATGCTGTCATATTGGGCCCAGAAGTCCTAACTGGTTTATCTTGGTGGTCCCTTTATGAGACTCAGTTAATCCCACTGTGCTCACAATCTAAAGAGATAGTCTTGAAGCTTCCAACTCTGTTGGGAAAAAGTCTATCTTTTGTCCCCAGACTCTTTCAGGTGAATATTAAGCCTGACTTACACATAGGCTACTAACTTCTCCCTGCATCAGTTTAACTCATATACTTATTATTTATGGGCTAGAAAATATTCAAAATCACTAAAAATACCAGCTTCTATCTCAGATAGAACTACTTTTAAAAATTTCTTGGTGCTTTAGCTTTTATGCAATCAGCAAATATCCATACATATACACATAGGATGGAACAAAAGTAGGTTTGCAGTTGTTCATATGGAAAGTAATATAATAATTAATAGACAATTGAAGAATAAACTCTGTGATTCACATACCCACAATTGGAAACCTTCTTTGCCCCACCCTATAATTATATACATACACACGCTAAAGATTTTTTAAATAGTACTTGTCTCCAGGAAAGGTCTCAGAAAGGTTTCTTTCTTTTATGTGTTAGCAAAAGGCACTATAAACTAGAGGACATGAAACATAAAAGCTGGTTCCATCCAGGCTAAGCTTCACTCCTAATTATTCAAGTGGCCCAAGGCAAGCTCTATCTGAAGCCTCATTTTCCCATCCTATAAAAGGCTAATATGCAAATTGACTGAATGGCGAATGAACGGTCACTATGATGCCCACTGACCACCAGGAGGCAGACATTCAATGCAGGAGCTTCCCAGATGGTCAGTGCGCTCCCACAGGGGGTAATGCCGCTCAGCCAGAAGCTGGGCTCACAGCTGGTCAGAGCAGAGAAGGTAGCAGGGATCCTCTCCCGCCTCCTGCCACCGTGGCAGCAGTAAGGAGCAGAGAGCAGGTGAGCGATAAGGAATGAGGGTTCTCAGACTGTGAGAGGGCGCAGGCTGGGCTGAGGGACACCCCCACCCAGTGCACAAATGTCATGCACAGGGCCTCTAGTTATAAAATAAGAGAGTTGGGCTCTCAGTGTTTGTCAACAGCAGCAAGATAGCCTTTCAGGTAACCCCTGCTCCACCAGCATCTCTGCTGTCATTAAATTTTATCACTACCTTCCAGTCACTGGTTTACAAAAACCCCTCACCCTTCCATAGCCCCTCAGGCAGCATGTCCCCTCTAGCTAAGAACTTTAAAAAATTATAGACAACCTTTAAGATATCTCCCTAAAGCATTCTCAGATTCTAACACCCACTAGCCCATGAGGATGAGTAAAGATACAGGGCTTACTGACTGCTAAAGAGGGAAAAGTCTGCAGAAAAATAGGAGACAAGTTAAACTAAGCTTCTAAGATGAGATCTTTGAGCAAAACACTGCCCACTTAAGTAGGCTATTTTAGACAAAGATCCTTTGCAGAAAAACTGGGTAACTTAAGCAATAAGCTAAAATTCTAGTTGGTGACCTCAGATTGCCTTACTCAGCCTCTCTTTTTTAGACATCACCTTTATTTCAAGCTGAAAGACAAATACTACCAGTTGCCCAGAGACCTCAATTAGCATCATCAAGAACCCAAAGGATGCAGCACTGAGCTATAGGGCCTTCTACGTCATCCTTTGTTCCATCCACTCATTGGGAACCGTGCCACACGTTTTTGGGGGCTAATTTTAGCCAGTAGGAGCTCCAGAACAATACAAGAAAAGGTGAGTCATTTCCTGACTGACATGGACACATTTGGAGCTTTTAGAAACTATTTATACTTGCTTCAAAAAATCAGAACTAAAAAAAATTTAGCAATGCTTAAAGTGTGGTTTAGTGGAAGGCACTGGCATAATTAGTGAACTTAACAAGTAACTTCCCTTAAATCTATTTCACCTTAACTGGAAACCTGGAGTTTGAATTGATAACCAAGGTCACTTTTAACTCTAACCTTTAAAGTACATTAATGCTAAAATGTTATTCTTTTTCTTTCTGTACTCACTTACTCATCCTATGAGGTTTAGAAATCACAGAATCTACTCTTCACACAGTAACTCCTGGAAAAACCTTTGAGAAAAAATTCTGACTTAGCAGGTCAATATGGGGACAAATAGCTAAAGAAAAAAAGTTATTTTCATGTCATGAGTTTGAGCTCAGAAAGAAACCCAAGGCATAAAGTTATTTTAATCAAAGGTGGGAAAAAAGACAAGATGATAAAGAAAAGAAAGCCGAGTAAAAACATAATCTGAAGAAGTGAAGGGCACAGGGTCAATAAGATTGTTCCATTCAAAAGCACAGAAAATAAGGTCAACAGACAGACCTTCTGTGCATGAGTGAATAAAGGCCAAGGAAGGTTCGACTACTATCCAATTCAATCTCCCTACTGCAACTGGGGAAGTACATTTTGGGGAGACTAACTAGGGTGGGAATAAACAGGATGGCTTCAGAGGCACATAGTAGGCACAAGACACTGGACAAAACCTCCTGAGAGACACTAGCACTAGATCCTTCCTGCCCCTTGAAAGATCAAATTACTAGCAATAATAGAGACAATAATTATACTGCTGCCAACAAGGACAGGAATGAAGCCTCACTGAGGATTTAATATATGTCAGCAATGTGTCATACACTTTACAGAATAATCACTTTACATAATCAACCCTAGTGAGTTAGGCAGTGTTGTTAACTTAATAGTTATAAATGAAAGGAAACCTAAATCAAGAGTAGAAACATACAATGCCTAAGGTTGCATAGCTAAAAACTTTGGAAGCAGGGATTTGAACTGAGGAAGCTGACTACAGGATTGTTTTTCTAATTATTATCCTATTTTGTTTCCCGGAATTGGTACTACCCTGAACTTCAACATGGAGCCAGAGGCAGAAATCATCATCCCAGTATTTTTCAAGATGTTGTATGGAAATTGCCCCAGATAAACTTAATAAATATACTGCAATATAAGTTTTATCTACACAAGTAAATCTGGACTATGCTGAATTAAACACATTACAAGCACAATCCTAAACTATTTTCACAAAGACAATACCCTTTTCCTCTTCTATCTACCCAAATTCTACTTATCTAGACCATCCCTTCTATAAATGCATCCTGACTATTCTAGTCTTTTTGACCCTGAATAATTTACAGTCTAATGTAAAAATGTGACAAGCATGTATGATTTATACAGTTAAGTGCCAAGTATAAAACAGGTAACAAAATACATGTGCTAAACTGAACTACACAAGGGCATAGTTTTGATGCTCATATATTTACTAAGCATCAATTATCTAGAGAGATGGTATATATTTGGAAAGTTAAGACTATGAAAGATCTTGAATATTAGTTAAGTACCTCAACTCTTAATAGGAGCATAGATTGAAAGGACTTTGAGGTAAGGAGTGAGAAGATGTGAGCTACACATCTGAATAGCAAAACAGTCATTGTAAAGGATGGGCTGCTAAAAATTTATCCCTAATAGAAAATGAATAAATTAACATGGGATAGTCATCCATGGGAAATTTTAAAACCATTACAGGTAACATTTTTGAAGAATATTTAAAGACATGATATATTAACTGAAAAAAAGCAAGATACAGAACTTGTATATTAACACAAAAAAAGACCAAAATATTAACTAATAATAACTTTTCTTTGGATGGCATAAGATTATGGGTAACATTTTCTTTCTTTTTAAAACAGTCTACAATGAAACTGACTTACTTTTATGGTCAGAAAATGAAAATAAGCATTTTTTTTAATGTCACATATCTGATTTAACGTTCATAAATACACTTACAAAAATTAGAGAATTTCTAATCCAGTATTCTATTTAATTTTTAAAGTCATCTGTTCTGAAAGAAAATCTACTTTGTGGACTTCCAAATCAGCAATGGCCAATAGATTTTTACCTTTGGGATCCACTTTCCTCCTAGGAAATTACCACACGTAGGGCACTTAGGTGGTTTGTGCCTTGTGACATATGTAAAGGAGCAACCTGGGCTGGTGCATGTCCCATGGCCTCGGCGGGTGTATGTAGTGGTCTGTAAAAAATTAAAAAAAATAAAAGGGTCAGAATCAACACCACAGTCTAACCTCTCAGATCTTAATGACCATTATCAACAACAATGCCAGCAGGATACTAGCTTCTAGAAGGATAAGCAATCTATAATAAAAGTGTAATGTGCTTAATTAAACTGGACTTCCTTCCAGATGACCTTCCAGATGAAGCAAGGGTCCCAGGTGCCAGAGGGAAGCCGGTGCCAGCAGCCAGGGGAAGGAAGGCCTACTCTTGCACAGATTTTGTGCATCGGGCCTCTAGTCCATGATATAAAAGGTTGGAGTTGGAAAGGTCTGACTAGCCACAACTAGGGCTTTTAGAAATGGTGCAAATGAGTTCAAATGAGAAAAGAGAGCTGTCCAAGGTTATAGTTAGGTACCAGAAAAATAAAGATAGGAATAGCTGCTATTTTTTAAATTGATACATAACTGAGATATAACATTAGCTTCAGATGCCCAACATAATGATCAATATTTGTATATGTTGCATAATAATCACAATAAATCTAGTTAATATCCATGAGTACATAGAATTATAATTTTTTTTCTTGTGATAAGAGTGGTTGCTATTAATTTGAGCAGGAAATCACACTGAATACTTTATATAGTATCTCATTTCATGCTCTTAGCAATGCTCTGAAGCTTCTTACTACTGAGGTTCAGAGCAGTTAAATGCTTTGCCTCCAATAGTAGTAACTCAAGGGCAGAGGTAGACCTAGAAACCAGATCTAATATTTGGTCCAAGATTTCCATGCACCCAGCTGCACCCTATGGCTCTGAATACCTCAAAGAATGTGCTTCATCTTCATTCTTATTAGTTAAAAGTCAGAGAATCTAGGGTTCAGGGATTTAAAAAAAAAAAAAAGTAGACCATGGTCACTAAAAAATGAGAGGGAACTCCAGTAGAAACCAGAATTTAAGTACTATTTTCGATACCTGGTTGGCCATCCAAGTCTGCAAAGGGCAGACTTGAGTTATACCTAGATTTTCAACTACACAGGTGGTCAACTTTATTGTTCAAGGGTCAATTTTATTTGCATATGAATATACTCAGCCACTGGCTCTCACCATCCCTGCTGAATTCCCTTTCAACAGACTGTATTACAATGGGTTGTTACATTGCAGTTACAAGTAGAAATTAGCTATAAACCATTTCTAGATTAATGCTGGAAAGAAAACATTCCCTGTCAGATTTGTTCTGTCACTTACAAATGTGTATTCAGCTATCAATCCCAGCTTCCCTAGCCTGGCCAAAAAAAGCAAAACAATAACCTCCCTTGAGAAAACACCTAGCTGCCTATAGACTACCTCTTTCAGGACACCTAGGAAGAGGTGATTACGATAATGATAACAACAGGGCAAGACTGAGTGTGAAGCGGTGTGGCATCAGGAAACAAGACCAAGCTGTGGACTGACGCTTTGTTACTGACACACTGAATGGCCAGATAATCTCTGAGAACTTTGCCAGTCCCAGCGTCCGAGGGTCTAAGACTTCTAGGAAAACTACCTGGGAGAGAATTGTTATGGAGGCCTAGTCTCCATCAATTCTCCACACACTGACCAGTTTGATAGAGGTGGGGTTCTCCACAACCGAGTAGGCAGGAAGAGGCAACATGATGAACTGCGTGGCTGGCGCAGAGGAGCTACTCTCACTGGAATCCTGTGGGCACATGGAGGGAGACAGAGTGAAGTAGACCGAGGACCTCCCCCAACACCAAGATCAGATTGAGTCCAATACCACAACGTGCTTATTTAAAAAAATAAATCTACAATTGTCTCAAAATAAGAAGTTTAGCTAAGAGCAAATAAAAGTAGAAAAGAAACATTACCACAGGAAATGTACTATCCTCATTTTACAGATAAAAAAACTGAGGTTCTCAGAGAATTAGGATTCCTAAGATCACATAAGCAGTTAGTGAAAGAACTCAACCCTTCTGACCCTATCAAATGTCCTTACCCGGCCCGTGGCATGCTTCGTTATTATAAGCAGCACTGAGGCAACAAACCATAAAATGGATTCAGGCCTGGCATGGATTCTTCTGCAGAAGTACCTGCTCCCATCTTTACAGATCATAGGGGCTACAGCATGCTGGTCCTACCTCTGAGGATATCATCCTACCAAGTGTAATAAAGGGCATGGTGGCATCTTCCTACTTCAAGGGTCCAGGCTGTGGGATCACTGAAACTGCTCTTTCCCCTCATTTGGGCATGACATGTAAGCTCTGGAGAGAGACTTGCCTCTTCGTCCTCAATGATTAGTCCCATCAACCTGAAGAGAACTCCCTTCTTCCTATCTACCCCGTATCCATGAAGACCATTTAAAAATTCTCCTACACAGTTCAAGGTATGTTAGAAACAATCTTCAGGAAACATAAAATCCTGACTGATACTAAGACCCGACAGATCCTGGGTTTACATCATGGGTAGCCCACATACCATTTCCTCCTTCCTGCTAATGTACTATATACTACCTCGTATGAGGAAAGCTCCACCTATGCTGGGCAAGGGGAGCCAGCAAGATGCCTGAGAAACAGGGAACAACTTGGAGCAAGCCCAGGGCCAAGATGGTTCAAGAGGACTGCAGTGCCCCTGAAGGTGCCCCGTCAGCAGTTCTCTCCAAAGTCACACTGCATGGTGCTGGCTGCCTCTTTAGTAATTCTCGAGGAAGCAAAAGACACCAGTACCAAAGCCACTTACCCTCATGACTGTTACCACTGACATGCTCTCCCCGACCTGGGGTTGAGGCACAGCCAGGCTTCCGGCGGGGAGGTCTGCTGAGCCGTTCACTAAGGTCTCTTCGATTACCAGGCTTGGCTGGTAAGGCTGGTGGCTCTCCCCTACCTCCAGGGAAGCCTCCTCCAGGAGCACATCCTGGCTGAGGATCTCTGAGGTGGTGATCTCCTGTACAGCACCCGGCTGGGCAAGGGCTCCCACCTCCTCAGCTAGGGCCTCCACAGCCATGCACTGCTCTGCCATGCCTGCATGGCTAGGCACTGTCTCCAAGGCTGTGTTGGATACAAGGGACGGTCCTTTGGAGGACACCTGGTTCTGGGCCACGCACAGTTCCAGCTGAGGGCAGCTCCGGTCCTCCTGCAGGCTGCTCTTGGGGATGATGATGTAATCTGAGCGGGGTAGGATCTTGCGGAAACCTGGGATGTCCGGAACCACAGCGGTCAGTGTAGAGAGCTTAGAGTTCTGAAAATGAAGAGGCCAGGAAAAGGGAAACAAGCAAAGATAAATGGAATAAAGTAACATGGAAATATATATGAGCTTTTTTTTTCTCCCTGCAAAAGGGACCAGAAAGACTCTACTCTCTTCACTTAAGATTTAGATAGGTTCAGCCTCTGTAACAGCAATGTCATCTTCATTTGAATCACACTTGGTTAAAGTGTGATTCAAATGAAGTTTTCTTGCTCATTCACACAGGGGACTGAGAACATGAATTAAACTCTGCAAACGGCACTGATCTTGGCATCCAAAACTGTGAATGGGAACCCCAGATTTGATATAATCTCGAGCAAATCCAGTCCCCCTTTTTGGACCAGTTGCCCAAACTGTAAAATGAGGGATCTGAATCTAGCTACTTAGGAGTTCCTTTCCAGCTCTGATACTTTAGGATTCCATAGTAGCAGAAAATTTAAACAACAGAATTTATAATGTGCAATAAAAAAGCAAAAAGCCTAAATTACAAGTTCCTAGTTGGAAGTCAAGGCAGCAAGAGTTCAAACACTGTTGATTTCTCCCAGATTACAAAGAAAGGAATAAAGAGATCACGGAGCTAAGAAGGCCTCAAGAGAGAATGTGGCTTTGGCAGGGGTTATCTGACAAGGGCCTAAATATATTGGGGTTGGGGAGAAAGAACAGAAATATTAACACTGACTTAGAATCTTCAAATTTAGAAAATAATTTCCTAACCAAAAAGAAACACTATTCAGTTAGATACTATTATTATTCCCACGTGGCAATGAAGCATTTGAAGCTCAAGAAGGTACTCTTTCCCAAAACACAAAACTAGTAAGTAAAAAGCTGGGACTCCAGGCCAGGTCTACTAAAATGTTCTGCCTCCTCTCCCCCTACAAGGACTGTTTCCCAGACTCACAGTTTATAAACAAATTATCTGGAGGAGCAAGTACACAGTGGCATCTCCAATACTGTAGGTAACACAAAGCTGTTCTTGGGAGAGGAATGCCAAGCCAATAAGGACCAAATATCTAAAAGGCAGTGGCAGACAGGATCCATTAAGGGAAACCAGGTACTCGAAGCACAACCCTGCATGACTAATTGGCACCAAGAAAAAGGTGCTTTTGTGTGTTTTTTCCCCTTTTTCAATTTAAATTGAAAGTTACCCAATAAGAAAAGTAGGAAAGTTCAAAGTGAACAGTTAAGTGAGAACTGAAATGGAACAAAGAATATTTCAGAAGCATTCTTTAAAAGAAATACTAAATCAATTACAAAAGGATCTTAAAATCAAAAGCAATAAAGTCAATGAGTCTACTTAAGGTACAAAGGAAGCAGTCAGATGAAACAGAAAAGCAGACAGACCGAAACCTTTATGGAACCTTTCCTGAAGAGATAATGGAGAAATGATATTCTCAAGTCATTCTTTGAAGCAGACAGGTCTGGAGAACAAAACTAACTAGTGGAAAATGCACAGGATGGTCTGGACTTAATCAACAGATTTAAGGACGGAGAGATTAGGACGACCTAAATCAGCAGTCACCAATCTTTTGGACCTCACGGACCACCAGTTGGCAACCACTGGCCAAAAAGACATTCATCTTAGACTGGGAGGAATAACACTGGAACTATGGGCTCTACCCCTTGGTGGGAGACCTGAGGTTGGTGCTTGGCCCGCTGTGGGGATACATGCAGGAGACAGCATGCCACAAGTACTCGGACAGGCTTTCAAAGTATGCACAGAGCGTCTCACCTTCACACCAGGCAATGTGGGTGAGGTCAAACACAGCATATAAAGCGGGGGTGGGAATGTCTGGCCCGTGGGCCTTATAAAACTCTCGAAATCATTTAGTCTGGCCCTGAAAGGCATTAGGGGTGAGCTCATTAAATGTTTGCCCAAATATAGCAGGCTAATTTTTAAGGTGATACTTTTGTATGGTCCATGAATAATATCATAAATATCCAAATGGCCCTTCACAGAAAAGGGTTCCCAACCCAGTCTTGGCATAGTCCAGATGCTCATTAAATGCCACCTTATTATATAGTCACTGAACATTTAATCTACTAAAGAGTGATATTTATTGACCGAGTCAGTATGTGCCAAGAATTCAGCTAGGTGCTTTACATTATCTATTTTAAATAGTGTGAGTAGATACAATTATCTCCATTTTACAAATGAGGATACCAAAACTCAAAGGTTAAGTGGTTCTTCCAAGGTCACAAGTAGTTAGTATCAGAGCTAATCAATTCATGTTCTGATGGCAGAGGTAAAATGGTAGATATGAATTAAAAATGGATAACAAGAATTATTGCAGAGGATTTATGTTTTTTAAAGTCTTAATAAGACCTACAGTAATGTCTTTTTAAGAATCATAGCTCTACTCCATCCCTGGCCGGTGTGGTTCAGTGAATAGAGGACTGAAAGGCCTCAGGCTCAATTCCCGGTCAAGGGCATGTACCTAGGTTGCAGGTTGGTTCTCGGCCCCCTGTGGGGATGCATGCAGGAGGAAGCTAGCTGATATGTCTCTCTCACATTGATGTCTCTCTCTTTCTCTTCCTTCCTTCCTCTTTTCCTCCCTCCCTCACTTCCACTCTCTCTAAAAAGCAATAGAAAAAATATCCTCAGGTGAGAATTAACAACAACAAAAAAATCTCTACAGATTAGATGAAAATTTTTTGGTATCATGGGCAAAAAAATTATTGACTTTATAATGGCTAAACCAAAGGGAGTATGTGTACTTCTAGATTCCACTTCCTTCCCCCGCAACCCCCCACAATGATTAATTCCCAGATTCATAGTTTATAAACAAATTATCTGGAGGAGGAAGTACACAGTGACATCTCCAATACTATAGGTAACACAAAGCTGTTCCTGGAAGAGGAATGCCAAGCCAATAAGGACAAAATATCTAATTGGCAGTGGCAATGAGCTCCCCAAAGGGAAAAATACAGCCTGTTCTGCCAAATAGCTGCCTTCGGGGGAACCTTTGCTTCACATTATAAAAAAAGAAGTTAGAGACAATTGTTTCAATTTAAAAAATGGAGTTAAGGTTAAAAGGTTTCAGCATGCAATAACAAGGTTATTTTGCTAAAGGTATTTAAAAAAAACAAAGCAGTGCTAACAGTTGTCAGTTAATTCTTGTTATTGTGAACTAGAATAACAAAATGGCTGAGGGACGCAGACCCAAATGCTTCCTTGCTTATTCTTTAATCCATGCACCCAAACCTGCAGTCTCCACCATCATCTTCTGCTTTAACCTTGCATTTCTGCTTCTAGCAAAGTTCACAGCCATCAGTGGTGATATTATACAAAGCAACTATACCTATCTCTAAACAGAACCCAAATGCTGATCATTATACCTGACAGTAATCATTAGAACACAAATTAATTATATTAATTTATATAAATATATAATGTTCAATTTATAATATGGCCATTCATAATGTAGGAGAAATGCCGATAGGGGGTGGGCAAAAGTAGATTTACTGTCCTAAGTACATGAAACAGAATTTACTCTTGTATTATATTTTTCCATACCAACTGTAAACCTACCTTTGCCCTGTATAAAGGAAAGTATTTACTACCCACGAAAATAAAGGGGCGCCAAGATATGCTAAAATTCAGAAAAAAAAACCCTAAGGCTCACTGCAGGAAACTCAGAAAATGCCATCTCCATGTATTGCTGCAACCAGAGGACAAAAGAGTACATAGTATGCCATCAAAAGTAAAGCAGGCAATATCAGACAAAGGAAGACATATGACTCAATTCAAAGTTTTCCCAAGAAAAGGAAATAGGAGAACAGAGGTTGATCTCCCCTAGGCCTTTACCATTGAACCAATGGAGAAATCAGTTGGGGAAAAAATTACTTACAGGATCCAAACCTTCTTTCTCTAGTTTGGCTTTCTCCAAGTAGTAACTCCTTTCAGCCACACTGAGAAGCCTCCAGCTCTCGCTAATCTTCTTATTGATCTCAGACTGCGGAAGGTGGGGGAGCTCCTGCTGAACTTTCAGGTAGATGTCATAATAGTACAAAAGGTACGCCGACCTGAGGAAGGAAATAATGGCTTCTTAAGGTTTTCCCTCATTTAGCTAGTAAATGCTACAATGTTAGAGTTTGGGTAATGAAGAGAGAGTCACAAAACTCAGTATTCAATTTCAAAGCATTTAACTAAATCAGAACTGGAGCAAAGAAACGTTTAAATAAGATCACTAGATGGTGCAGCAGAGATTTCTCTCTTTAGAAACCAGGAAGCAAAGGCTTGTCTGGTTTACTTCCATGGACCTCTTTTTCTGCAGGGATGAGTGGCTTTAAAACCCAATATGAGCAAAGACAGACACAGATGCCCCGTCATTCCACCCTCAGAAAGGTTAGCTAGAGGGCTGATTACATAGTTGGGTCACCACTCACAGCCTTTACAGACTTTGGTCATCTCAGGCTGAGAGAGGAAAGCAAGCAGAATTATCAAAGTGAGCCAATGTAGCAAGAAGTTAGAAGTATTCACAATTAAGGAGAACAGAGCTATAATTTAAATAGTCTTTATAGGTATTTTGGTACTATTTATAATACTATTGATAATGTGTTATTTTATATATATTTAAATACTAACAATGGTAATAATAAATAACATTATTTTGTACAGTAAATTTTCCCAAGAACACTGACAGTTTCTTGGAATTGTGGCAAAAACGATGTATAATGAAATCAACTTTATCAGAGGCTAACTGATATAAACAAGAGTTAAGTCCCTATAGCATCCCATCAGTGGTATAATGAAACGACATGGAAAAAACTGATGTTATTCAAGGATCTGATGTACATAGCTTCCACCATTGGCATGGTACAACTTCTTCTGACAGCCTGGAAACATGACCAAAATCTAGCCAGGAATGGCAACTGCTGGCATCAATCTCCTGCTTACCACTCCCCATCTCCCTCTTCCACCACCTCAATGCCCATCTAGAGACTTCTACTGACATGGCATTCTCAGTAAATATGGGTGCAGCTTTAAAGTCTTCCTCAATATAGCTCTCCAAGCAGCTATTGTTGATAAATGTCAGCTACCAAAACAAGTTGACTAACCTGGGTTTCTTGGCTTTTTCTCCATGTATTTTATACTTTTTCTTCTTCTTGGGTGGCCCAGGGGAAGTGTAACAATAGGATTCCTCAATTTCCTCCATCACAACAGTTACCTCAGTACCATCATATGATGCATCCATGGCTAGAAGACAGTCAAACACAAATATGTTTCAAGAATCCACCTTAAAGGGAAGAGCAAATGATTCCTTATCCCTGCCAGGGCTTTAAGGCTGAGTCATTTCCCAAACTCCATACTCCTAAGAAATTCCTGAGGGGTACTTATTAGACACAGATTTCAGGATTCCCCCTGGCCTTCTGAATCAGAATCTCCAGAAGGTATGAAAATTTGCATGCTTAACGAATGCCCTAGGTCAGTGGTCAGCAAACTTCGGCTCCCGAGCCACATGCAGTTTGCAACTCTGTTAACTAAGGAGTTTGCCGACCACTAGGATAGTGGCTTACTCACAAGGAACAACAGCCTGTAATTATTGGAATTGAAAGTCTAGGTCAGTGATCAGCAAACTGCTTAGTCAACCAAGTGGCAAACCATGGCTCGAGAACCACATGTGGCTCTCAAGCTGCAGTTTGCCGACCATTACCCTAAGTGATTTCTTTGACCAGACAAATATGGGAACACTAACATAAACCTTTCACTTATAGAATACTCACAGTAATTCTCTGGCTCAAAGATTTTAGTGCCACATTTTAAGAATCCCAGAAGTTCCCTTCCTCATTCTTCATCAACTTAAGCAAAGTGCTTAATTCATCCATTCATTCAAACATGTAGAAAGTGCCTATATTTGAGATTTCTTTACATTCTGCCAACTTGTATGACTTCCAGCACGTCCTTTAGCTGCAGGTTCAGTTTTCTGATGGATAAAAAAAGATGTCTCACCCACCTTACTGCAGATTTTTACTGGCAAGACTCAAGGACATCATAGCAACATAGCAATCCTATCTGAAAATAGTTGACTGCCTATTATGAAATAGGGTTCATTATGAAAGATGAATAATCTTTGGCTGAGGTGCTAACGACCTGCCCAAGGCTGCCACAGCAAACAGGGACTTGCATTACAGATTCTTTTTTTTCCAATTCAAAAACCCAATTATCTAGGCCTTTTTTCATTATACTACACTGCTCCCTATCTCCACTGGCAACCTTCTAAACCAGCACAGGTCAATAAACATTCTGTGATGACAGAAATGTCCTATTTGTGTTCTCCAATATGATAGCCGCTCATGACTCATGACCATCCAAAATATGGCCGGTGTGATTAAGGAATTAATCTTGTTTAATTATAATTAACTTAAAAAGCTGCATATGGCTAGTAGCTAGGACATTGAGTAGCACAGGTGTAAACAGGAATCTGACAGACCAACATTAGCTCTCTGCCACTGGTCTAAGAAACAGAAAATCTACTAACAGCTTTTCCGAGGAAAAGAAAGGCATCCAACAGCTGAATGAGCTAGTTATGGCTACATTCTAAGTTGGAGTTTCACTCAGGAGACTCAATCCTTGGAGACAGAAAGGTTCCCAAAATCCAAGTGAATATTACGATAATGAAATAACATGCTCGCTCCTAAAAATTTGTCAATTTTTGGAGAGAATTTAGGATTCTGGGAAGGAGTAGCGAGAGTAAACCCAGGGCTGATTTGTGTGTTACAAAGCCCACTCGCATGTCCTTTAGACCTCACTACACAAATGATAAGGTATCATCCGGGGTATAATGAGAAAGACAGCACAGTATGTTGAGTCAGGAGACCTGGATCCAAGTCTAACGCTCTCACCATGTCATCTCTGACAAACTGTAAATCTCAGTTTGTTCCTCAAGTGAGGCAAGGAGACTGGGATCAGTGGCTCCTAACTTTTTGGGAGGCAAGAATCCCTTTGAGCATGTGGTGAAAGCTAAAAACCCCTTTCGCAGAAAATACAAAAA
This sequence comes from Lasiurus borealis, assembly GCA_004026805.1. Classification (NCBI taxonomy): domain Eukaryota; kingdom Metazoa; phylum Chordata; class Mammalia; order Chiroptera; family Vespertilionidae; genus Lasiurus; species Lasiurus borealis. The sequence goes on along the minus strand of PVJN01008007.1, from coordinate 24,165 downwards.
AAAATATTTCACCTATAATTTTAAACATATACTCTAGGATAAGAACACATTATTCTATTTCCAAAGTTATTTCTAGTTCTGTGTCATCTCTAAATTATTTCCCTTCCCATTGTAAAACACACACACACACACACACACACACACACATACACCTACATACTGTCTGTCACAGTGCAACCCTAAAAGAGAATATAACCCCCAATTTGGCTGGATAAGAGGCCAGTGCCTTCAATGGGTAAAGGAAGCTAGAGTTCAAATCAAGGCCATGTGAATACTGTACTTTTTTGCCCTTCATAACCCTTCAGAGTCTTGCAGAGAAAAGCAATTAATTGCAAGAGAGCACATGGGGTTTGAGCATTCAGAGCCTGGGTCTGCGATTGTCTTCAGATGCTAGGCTCTCAGTCCAGCAATGCCTCCACCCCTCCTTCCCCCCGAAAAAAGGCAGGACAATATAAAGGTTAAAACTAGGGCTCTGAAGGGCAGAAAAACGGGATCCTAAATTTAAGTTACACATTTTAACTAGCGCCCGCAGAGCACTCTGTGACCTTGGGCAATCTACTTACCCTAAGTCTTAGTTTTTTCTCACCTGCAAAGCAGAGTTACGGGCAGGACTTGAAACCTGCGAGGGGACACTTGCACCGTCCCATCACATTCCCCTCCCCACCTCACTCAGGAGAAAGCGTTGACGGCCCGGCTACGGACCACGGTTTGGCTCTGGATGAGTTTCTTTCCCTCCCTGGGTCCCACCTATCTCGGAAGCGCCCCCAATGCGAATGCGGGAGGGGGTTATGCGGCTCACAGCTCCCGCTTTACAGAAGGCAGCAGGGCTCAGGAGCCACCCCTCCCAGCTCGAGGTCGCCTAGCCGGTCGCGGCGCCGGCGCCCAAGGGCGGGACTTACCCCGAGGAGCGTGCACACCGCGCGGCTCACATTCCCGGAGGCGCCCGGCCCGCGGTCTCGACGAGCGGGCTGGCCCGCGCTCTCGCGCTCCCCGCTGCCGGCGAGAGGCGGCTCCAGCCGTGCGAGTGTCAACGAGGAAGTGGAGGCGAGGGCTCGCGCGCGCATCCCGGGGGCTGGAGGAGCCCAGGACCCGCGGCCCCGCCCGGCGACACACGGCACGGAGTCGCGACAGCCCCTTTCGCTGCTGCTGCTCCTCCTCTGAGTCGCGATAGGGGGTCCTGGAGGGCGGGTGTGGGAGCAGCGCGGGTCACTCGCAGGGTCTTCGGCGACGCCTGCACAGGGCCCGGGGGTCAGGCCCCGGGGAGCCCGGAGAAGACGGCAGGAACGCGAGCCTCGCTGCGGCACCGGACCCGCGCTTTGGGGCGACAGCAGCTGTAGCAGCAGTAGCAGCAGCAGCAGCAGCAGCAGCAGCAGTAGCAGCAACAGTAACCTCGAATCGCCTGGGAGACCCGTCCCGGCGGCCCTCGCGGCGCACCGGAAGCGGCGGCCGGAGTGCCTGCGTGCACCCCTTGCGCAAGCGCAGCAGTCCAGCCCCAGCTGAGGGGCGGGCCCTTAGGAACTGTTAGTAAGATGCAGAGGGGACCGCTAACGCGGACGAACTGCTTCCGGCCGGAAGTTCCGGAAGGTGGAGGAAGCGGCGGTCGCTCGCAGGGGAAGGTCCTCGCTGCCCGGTCCCCGGTCATTGACGGAGGGCTTGCAGGTAACTGGAGCGGGGCTGTGCCGAGAGTAAAGGATTCGAGACTCCGCCGCATCCCCTCAGACCTGCGTCGGGCTCTGGGTAGCCACGGCGGCATCACCACCGCTGTCAGCACCGCGGCCACGGCCTGCCCCCTGCCCTCCTCGTTCGGGATAGGGTTCTCCTCTGTGTTGCACCAAACCGTCTCACTGCGGCGTTCTTCCCATCAACCTCTCACCGCTCCCCACACAGTTACGGTTGTGAATTTCCTGGAGTGCTCCAAACGGAACTGAATGACGCTATGGAAGGCTCTGGAATAAGATGTGGATTGTATTGTCCTTTCCCGCCCATGTCACAGATTGTGATTGTCCCACATTTGTACAAATCCCTGCGCAACCCTCACTATCTTTTTTATATATATTTATTTTATTCTTTTTCAACATCATTTATCCCCTCGAGGCCCCCTTCCACTTCCACCCACCCACGACCATCGCTGTCTTGCAAATGTGTTTCCAAAATGCCTACTCTTGTCTAGCTACCACGTCACCCAACCTTCTAGTCACCATCATCTCCTGCCTGGGCTGGTGCAATTTCTTCCCACCTCCCTCTTTGTCCATCCACACTGTAGAGTCTGCAGTCTGTTCACACAAAAGCCAGACTGATCTTTTTGCACTGTAAATCTGATTAGGCACTCGGCTTAACACCCTCAAGTCTTTTTGGTTCACTTAGACTATAAATCACGTTTCTTAGTTTTGGACCTACATCACTTTGATGTGGCGCTTGCTTCATTCTCTTTCCATTGACAATTCCCAAAACAAGCTATATAACACTCTATACTAGTATTAAGAACACTGGTGAGCCTTACCTGAGTTGGAATTCCAATCTTGCCACATGTAGGCTGCACTAAGCATGTAAAATAACAAATTATGTTTATGAAGTAGGTCCTCAAAAATTGGTTCTCATCTCAGTAAATGGTACCACCATCCACTGGATTACTCAATGCTCAAGCCCAAAATCTGGGAGTTATCCAGTCCATCAGTAAGCTTTGCAAAAACATAGCCCTGAAATGACTACTTCCTACTACCTCCACACTCCACAATTACATTAATCCAAGCCAGCTTTATCCCACATCTGGACTCCTGTGTCAGCCAAGGGGACTTCAGGCTGCACCCCTGCCCCAGTGCCAGGCCAGGGGACCTGAGGCCATGCCCCCTGCCCAGCTGGGCTTGATGGGAGACCTCAAGGTGCGCCTCCTGTCCTGGTGCTGGGCTATGGGACCTGAGGCTGCGCCCCCTTGCCTGGTTGGGCTTGACAGGGGGCCTCAGGCCATGCCCCCCCACCTAAAGGGGCTTGACGGGGGACCTCAAGGTGCACCCCCAGTGCTGGGTTGGAAACACTCAGGCCATGCCTCCCGCCAAGTGACGCTTGACGGGGAACTTGAGTCTGTGCCCTCCTGCCGGGGGAAGGGAGTGTCTTCATGGGAGACCTAAGGCTGCACCCCCTCCCGGTGCTGGGCCAGGGGACCTGAGGCTGCACACTCCTGCCTGGTGGGGCTTGATGGGAGACCTCAGGCCATGCCCTCCACCCAGGGGGGCTTGATAGGGGAACTCAAGGTGCCCCCTCAGTGCTGAGTCAGGAGAACTCAAACCGTGCCCCCTGCCCAGCGGTGCTTGACGGGGGACCTGAGGCTGCACCCCCCCCCAGGCTGGTGGGGTTTGACTGGGGACCTCAGGCCATGTCCCCCACCCAGAGTGTCTTGACAGGGGACCTCAGGCCATGCCCCCACATTGCAGGGCTTGACAAGGGACCTCAAGGTGCACCACCAGTGTTGGGTCGGGGAAACTCCAGCCCAGTGGGGCTTGACAGGGGACCTGAGGCTGCAACCCCCTGCTGGTGGGGCTTGATGGGGGACCTGAGGCTGCACCTTCCCACCGCCTGGCAGGGCTTGATGAGGGACCTCAGGCTATGGCCCCTACCCTGGTCTGGGCTGGGGGACCTCAGGCCACCCTCCCATCTTGGTGCCAGGACAGGGGACCTGAAGTTACACTCCCTGCCCAGCAGGGCTTGACAAAGGTGGGACTGACCTGGTCTGGATCTAGTGAAATTGGGGGAGGGAGTGGCCAGGTCTGGGTCTCACATGATTTTAAAGTGCATGTAGGTGGGCAGGGACTTGACTCTGGGTCCTGTGGTGTGCCCCAGATTCTGACAGGAGGAAGGTTTTCATATACATTTTACTAATTTTCTTTCATCTCTGACACTTCCATTAGAGAGAAAGGGCAAGTAGCAATATTAAATTACTTCCTCTAATTAATCCCCTTTTAATGTGCATGAATTTCATGCACCAGGCCACTAGTCAGGTTTATAATTTCCCTTGCATGCCACTCATTAACCATATCTTTTCCTAGACCATTCATTAATCTGTCACTATCCTCTCTAGAGACTATTTTCAAAGCAATTCCTGAAGATCCTTAAATCTGTTTAGCCAGCCCACACTTTCTTGAAAATTGTCATAGCTAAGCACTTTGGCCAAATTTAGTGCTTTTATCCAAATGACAGAACCAGTCATGAGAATGTTTTTTGGCACCAATTTCTTGAACCCAAGCACAACAGCTATATTGATGTCATCATGGAGAGTGTTCCTCATCCTTTTCCACTGGGGTCCCACAAATGCCTCCTCACCTTTTCTTCAAATTTGGCATGATCCTTTAAGAATGTAGACAAAGTAGAAAGAGTGATACCAAATTCTTTTGCCACATCATCTTTCCGCGCCTAAGCCTGTAGCTTTTACAACTTTCATTTTCTCTTCCAGGGAGAACTGACATTTCTCGTTCCCCTTGTTTGCCACATTTGCAGAATGAGGGTTGGGCCACAACTACCAGGTTGTGTCCTGTCCTTCTCATGTTTTGTTTTGCCACAAGTGTGGAAAACTGAGAAGACAAAATGGAGTGCCGATCAGGAACTAAAGATAATGAATTCACCCGAATTAAAATTCAAATTAAAAAAAAATCCTTTTTAGGACTCCTGGCCAGTGTGGTTCAGTTAGTTGGGCATCATCCTATGCAGCAAAAGGTTGCCAGTTTGATTGCCAGTCAGGTTATGGGCTCAATCCCTGGAAGAGGGCATATAGGAGGCAGCCCATCGATTTTTCTCTCTCCCCACTCTCCTTCTCTCTCTCTAGAAATAAATAAAAAAAACCTTTTTTAAACATTCTATTAGGAAATGATAATATGAGGCCAAAATCAAGAGAAGATAGGATTCATGCTAGTGACTTTTTGTAGAGATTACTTAAGAACATTTGAACAAGAAGAGATCTTACAAATAACCTAGTTTATTTATACTTTCTGAGCCTCCATAAGAAAAATAACAATGTCTGCTCCATCTACTATGACAATAGACTGAAATAATAGAATGTAAAATTTATTTGCAAATAGCAATGCATTGTATACATTGAAGGGATTATATATGTGTTTTATAAATACAGAAATTGAGGCCCAGGAAAGGAGTCTATCTAGCTTAATATAGCTCAGATTATTTGGCTCAGCTTATTTCTGAGGTAACTCCATAGTTCTACCTGACATTCCACCAAAATGAGATCTTCAAAGCTCTACCACCATTTGTTTGGGAAGGATGTTCACTGTGGGGAGATGTTTATGGTAGCCAAACCATTTAATGAATATTTACAAGTGATAAGGATTCTCTGATGAATAACATGGTGAAGGTCTTTGCCCTTATGAAATACTAGTGGCCTGGTGCACAAAATTCATGCACATTAAAAGGGGTTAATTAGAGCAAATAATTTAATATTGCTACTTGCCCTTTCTCTATAATGGAAGTATCAGAGATGAAAGAAAATTAGTAAAATGTATATGATAACCTTCCTCTTGTCAGAGTCTGGGGCGAACCACAGGACCCAGAGTCAAGTCCCTGCCCACCCACATGTGCCTCAAAATCCCATGAGATCCAGACCCGGCCAGTCCCACCCTTGTCAAGCCCTGCCAGGGGAAGTAGCCTCAGATCCCCTGGCCTGGCACCAGGACAGGGGCATGTCCTGAGGTCCCCCAGTTCAGACCAGGGAAGAGGGCATGGCCTGAGGTCCCCCATCAAGTCCAGGCAGGAGGGTGCAGCCTCAGGTCCCTGGCCCAGCACCAGGAGGGTGTGCAGCCTCAGGTCCCCTATCAAGCCCCACTACAGGAGGGCATAGCCTCAGGTCCCCCATCAAGGCCCGTTGGGCAGGTGTCATGGCCTTAGTTTCTTCGACCCAGCACTGGGGGTGCACCTTGAGGTCCCCTGTGAAGCCCTGCTGAGTGGGGGGCATGGCCTGAGGTCACCTGTCAAGACCCTGAGGGTGGGGGGAACAGCCTGATGTCCCCTGTCAAGCCCAGCAAGGCAGGGGGCACAGCCTCAGGTCCCCTGGCCCGGTGCTGTGGCAGGGGGTGCGGCAAAGTCCCCTATCAAGCCCTACTAGGCGTGGGGGTGCAGTCTGAGATCCCCCAGCCTGGTGCCAGGGTGGGGGCCCAGCCTGAAGTCCCCTGTCAAACCCTATCGGGTGGGGGGGTGCTTCTTGAGGTCCCTTGTCAAGCCCTGCTCAGTGGGGGATACAGCCTGAGGTCCCCTGTCAAGCCCCATGGTGGCAGGTGAGGGCATAGCCTCAGGTCCCTGCTGATTGCTTGTTAGGGCTCCTATGGGAACTTGGCCTCAGCTGTGGGTGCAGCCATCTTCCTGATGGAGTGATGGTCAATTAGCATATTCCCTCTTCATTAGATAGGATAGGGAGCTGGGTACAGGGGAATTAGGTGCATATAAAAGGATACATGATATGATCTGGGAGGCAGGTTATTATATCAGATAATATTGTAAATCAGGATCATGGGAGGAAACATAACCCAGTGTTCCTCTCACTTTCCAGATAAGGTGAAAGGAAAATTTGGAGATAGATGTGTGAGAGTGTTTGGATTGTCCCCCGTTTGAATTATTCACAGTGTTCCTTCTCCACACCTGTAATTCAGCCTGGACCACGTAATTAAGGTGAGGCCACATGATGTTTGCCTTCATTAAAATTACTTCGTAAATAGCCTTTATTCCTTTGTGTTTGTTCTTCAGAGAAGTCTGCTAGAGCAAATTTGATTTTAAATGATTTAAAACTATATACATTTATAATCAGATTTATATTAAAGTTTTTCTTCTACAGAGAGGCATGTTCAATATCCTTTATAACCCTACTAGTAGTATTCATTTATATGATAAAATCCTAATAAACTAAGTGTCTGTCTGGTCATCTTTTCAACCAATCAAAGCATAATATGCTAATGATATGCTAAGGCCACCCAATGGCTTGCTGTGACATGCACTGACTATTAGGGGCAGATGCTCTGACCAGTTACTGGGGTCTGGCAGATCAGGACTGAACAAGATAGGCGGGACATGCCCTGGACCCCTCCCACAGTCTCTCCCTGGCTGGTCAACCTCCTATATCCCTCCCCAGCCCTGATCGTGCACCAATGGGGCCCATCAGCCTGGCTTGTGCCCTCTCACAATCCAGAACCCCTGGGGGATGTTGGAGAGCTGGTTTCAGCCTAATCCTGCAGGCCAGGCTGAAGGACCCCCCCCAATGGTGCACGGATTCATGCACCAGCCTCTAGTTCCTAATAAGTCAGATAAATGTCAGTTTCATTTTTCATAAGGTACACACAATACCTGTTAGAATTGTAGTATAATTTTTCCCCTTCAAGTTAATTTTGTGGTTATTTCAGAAACCCATAGCAATTCAGTTACTTTTCTTGATGTACTTAATTGAAATGTGTATAGCAGATTAATCATAGAAAGCACAGCTTCCACAAAACAACAATCACAAAATGCAGCAAATGTTTAAATGGATGTTTTGGGAAGCTTATTTTGGCTGTTTTTCCTTTAAAACTAGCATAATTTGAATTAAAGGTACTGTACATATTTAAAAGTTTTAACACTTAGGAAAGGAAAATGATGTCTTATGGCTAAGTCCTGTGCTTCTATCTAATTGTCAGAACCTTAACTGCTTTCATTACCTTGTTAGGATGACTGACTCAACTTCTAATTTCTTTCCTTCCCTTCTCCTGACATCTGTTTTGCACATAATATTAGATCTATTTGAATCATGCCATTTCCCGTGCCCACTTGTCTGTGGTGGTTCTCAAATGCTTACACATAGATACAGACAACAGTTTGATGCTAACCTGAGAAAGGGCTGGGGGTAGGCAGAGGTGGGTAAAGGGATGGGGGGACTGAGAGAGACTTTGGGACAATTGACATAAAATGTAGTGTGCAGATGATTTGTTGAGTTGTACACTTGAAACTGTAAGATTTTGTAAACCAATGTCACCCCAATAAATTTAAATAAAAATAAGGCCCTCTTTCAAAAAGTGTCCTTTGCCCATTTTTGATTAGCTTGTTTATCTTCCTCTTGTTAAGTTATATGAGTTCCCTGTAAATTTTGGAGATTAGGCCCTTATCGGAGAAAATATTGGCATATATGTTCTCCCACGTAGTGGGTTTTCTTGTTTTGTTGGTTTCTTTAGCTGGGCAGCAGCTTTTTATTTTGATGTAGTGCCATTTGTTTATTTTCTTTTTAATTTCCATAAACCTAGGAGCTGTATCAGTAAAGATATTGCTATGACATATGTCTGATATTTTGATGTCTGTGGTTTCCTCTAAGATTTTTATGGTTTCCCACCTTCCTAAGAAGGACTTTTAATTAAAAAGAAGGAAACTGGCAGTGACCTCAGGGTCCCCGGCTCTGTTTCTTGTCTCAACAGTGTTTGGGAAGAACAACACAAGGACATTTCTTCCAGCTTCTGACCACCCTCCAGCCACTTTTTCAGTTACCATCTTCAGAACCATCTCAGCCATCCTCAGTCCCTGAGACCAGCCAATAGTTTTTTTGAGCTTAACTTATTATTGCCAAGCAGCCATGAGCTCCCAAATTCATCAGAATTATTCCACTAGGGTGGAGGCTGTTTTCAATTGTCTGGCCAACCTGCATATGCAAGCCTTCTACATGTCTCTCTTTCTGAGCCTCTATTTCAGCCACCAAGCTATGGCTCTGGAGGGCGTGGGCAATTTCTTCCATAAGTTGGCTGAGGAGAAGCACAGGGTGTTGACTGTCTCTTAAAGATGTAAAACCAGTGCAGCAGCAAGGCCTTCTTCCATAAGGTGCAGAAGCCTTCTCAAGATGAGTGGGGTTAGACTCAGGATGCCATGGAAGCTGCCATGGCCTTGGAGAAAAACCTGAAGCAGGCCCTTTTGGATCTGCATACCCTGGGTTCTACCAGCACAGACCCTCATCTCTGTGACTTCCTGAAGAACCACTTCCTGGATGAGAAGGTGAAAATCATCCAGAAGATGGATGACCATCTGACTAACCTCTGCAAGATGGCCAGGCCCAAGGATGAGCAGGTTGAGCATCTCTTCAAAAGGCTCACCCTCAAGGAAGACTAGGAGCCTTTAGAGCCTAGAGGCCTTTGAGGACCCCTCTGCATTCCCCTAGTGTCTGGCTTCTTGTTTGAGCCTCTCCCTGAAACCATTAGGCATCTTTTTAATTCTCTAATGTTTTGAGCCAAATGTTAAAGTTTTTTTGCAGCAAAAAAGGAAACTAAGAGTTATTGACTGCCTATTATATCTCGGACAGTTTCACTTATTAGTATTTCAAGAAAACCATAATACAAAAGGACAAATAGGCTCAGATAATGTAATTCCAATGTTGCAGACCTATTGAAGAACTATTCATGCTGAGGCCAGTTCTTTGAAAGAGTGTGATAGCATATTCTGGCCACCAGAGGGCAGAAGTAGACTACATAAAGGAGACAACTTAGCCAACTGAAGAAACCTTTGGAGTAGTCACTTATAATTTTTTTTTAATTGATTTTTTACAGAGAGGAAGGGAGAGGGATAGAGAGTTAGAAACATCGATGAGGGAGAAACATCAATCAGCTGCCTCTTGGATGTGCCCGCAAGTAAGGTATATGCCCTTGACCGGAATGGAACCTTGTATCTTTCAGTCTGCAAGCCGATGCTTTATCCACTGAGCCAAATCTGTTTTGGCTGTAATTTCTCTTTAGTGATTGGGAGGAAAAGTACTGCAAAAGGAAGACTGAGAACTGTCCTTACCCCTATATCCACACTTCTACTTCTTCCAAAGAGTTGAAAGATGTAGAAAGGGGAGGACATCTGAGAAGAGGCTTCATTATAGTTATGGGGAGATGGTGAGGGTGCAGATTATTCTCACAAAGTGTTTCGCTCTAGTTAGGAATTCCACTCCCTATTCTCTTAATCAGTATAAGATGTTATCCTCAATTGACTGATGAAAAAATGTGACTCAAGTTCACTTACCAAAATGCAGAGGTTGGGCAGTAGTAAACATGAGTTAGATTTAGGAGTCATGCAACATGAAAACTGGAAGAGTCCTCAAACAATCTAGTCCTCCTTTCCTCTTCAATGATGGAAAAATTAGTACCCGAAGTGTTGACCTACTCATCAGGATCACAAGCAAAAAGGAAAGAATTGGGTTTCTTTATACTTTATGGCTTTCTATAAGGACAGATCCTCTAGCTACAGTTGAGAAAAATTAATGACTGAATCACTCTCCATAAGTAAAGAGATGGTATTTTAAAGCTCACTGATGACCTAAATGTACTTCTTAGTTAGTACCCCATCTTGCACTTAAATAATTTAGACACAGAATATTTTATCAGCATAACAATTTATTAGCAAATGAAATAACACATATAGGATCTTATGTAGTAAACATCATGAACATATCCTTCAAGAGAAAAATGATTTGCTATTAACCAACTCCCTCTTTCCTACAATAGGCTGCAATCATCAATAACTTATTCTCATCCCATATAGCAGAGGTGGGGAATCTTTATTCTGCCAAGGGCCATTTGGATATTTATAACATCATTTGCAGGCCATACAAAATTACCAACTTAAAACTTAGCCTGCCATATTTCATCAAACATTTAATTAATTCACCCCTAATGTTTTGGCAGGGCCAGACCAAATGATTTTGCAGGCCTTATATGGCCCTTGGGCCGGATATTCCCCCCACTGCCATAGAGGGTTAAGCATGATTTATGTGTAACAGCATCAAGGCACTTGCTTTAATTAAAAAAGATATATGTGGTATAAAACATATTCCTAAAAGTCATTAGCCTTGAATAATTGAAAAAAAAGGCAGTATATTCGTTTAGTGAAGTGACAAGACTCAGAATTTGAGTTAATTTATATATCACCCTAATATTATCTTAATTTGTATATAAAATTACAAGGAGACAAAAGGTAGCATTTTATAAAGATTGGTTTGTTCACACTAATTTTTGAGAAATCATGGCAGCATCAGAATTCAAACAGTAATTTCCCAATTGATTTGAATTAAAAGACAACAGCTGTTTCACTCCAAGTATTATCTTATTATTTTAGAGATGGAGACTGTGGCAGGGGAAGAGAACTCCTTAAAATAAGTTTATTAAGCCTGCAATTAAAAATCTTTTCTGGCTTAGGCTGCTTGTCTGTTGCCAACTAAAAAACCTTCAGTTAGAAATTTAGTCACTTGTATTTTGTAATAAGAGTGTGATTATTTGGCCTTTTTCAGAGTCATAATTCAAGTCCAAGAAAGGTTATATGCCTGGTTCCAGTGTAGACTTAAAAACATAGTATCTCCAGTAAAGGCATTTGGTGTCCAGTTTTCATAATTCAATATATCCTTCCTATTTTACATCATTAAGAGGAAAAGAAAATACATACCAAATCTCCTACGATCTATATAATGCTTATTTATCATATTTACTTCAAAATTTAAAGTGCAAAAAACTTTAAAAAAAATAATCCTTGTCAGGATAAAAATTACTTTATAAAAATAAATCTCCCCAACTCCCATATCCAAATTCTCCATTCCTAGTTACTAATAATTTTTTAAAAAAAACTAAAGTGTACCTTTAAGTTACAGTATTTCACTAGAATTTTACTTTAATAATAGGCTGATAACAAACCAGCTGGTGTATTTTTTTGGCCTGTTCCAGTATAATTTTCATTCTTGTTATTAGCACTCAAATTAATGATTCCACTTATGATTATCTAAAATCTTTCTACCAGCGCTCTCCTCTTGGGAATATGCCTGAGCCTTTTCCTTCCTCCCTCTCCCCACCAGGCAGTTACCTTTGCCTTTCCTGAGCTCCAAGGGCCCTTTTGCTTCTGCAACATGTTTCCTGAGCTCAGGCAGCCCCGCTGGTTCACTTCTACTATCCCTGTAACTTTCTAAATAAACTTAATCTGAAACAAACACACAAAAAATCTTTATTTAAAAAAAAAAGCCAAATTACTTCAGAGCCTAAAAGCTTTCTAGATCCAATTTCCTCCTTTTGCAGTTTTTAAGCCATTTCAAGTAAGGCATCACTATAACAGATAAAGAAAACATTGCCGAGGGGAGAGAAACATTAAAGAACAGAAAAATTAAGCAAAGTCTAAATCCAATTGAGTTTTTACTATGTCACTGTGGAATCATTCCCTGAATAGACAGAGGCATCCCTGCCTCCTCGTTTTCTTCAATTGCCTGCCTCCTGCTAAGACCTCTGTCCAGGCTCAGTTCAGCTCTTTCATAAAGGACCTCCAAGTGCCACTGTGTGTCACTGAGTTCACCTACTGGATTTAGTATCAGAGTCCCAGAACCCTAGAGTTCTGCATAGGTCTTCAGGAAGTGTTTGAGGAATTATCTACATTGATGCAAAAAGGACCTATAGTTCATCTATACTACTACATAGAGGAAAACAATTCATTAAAAACTTTAATAAGCCTCAAGACCTTGAATTTATCATTATAACTCCTAGACTCAATTTTAAGTTCCCAAGAAATTCACTGCAGCCCTTTTCTAAGATCAGAGCTAACACCCAGACAAATTACTAAGAAAACACAATATACATTTAAAGACCACCATTCAGCATACTGTAAATTTAGCAATAAATCTGGCTTCAGTGTCTACTATTGTTTAAAAGTCAAGTCAGTCTACCCAAATCTTGTTTTCCTTTGGTCCTAATGAAAATTTTTTTAAAGTAATTGTCAACAAGACATCTGTCCATTTTACTGCCATCAGAGGCACAGATAGTACTATCGTCACTAGTGCTCCATAGTAGGTCAACCTGGGCTTTTGTCCCAAAGCTGGCTACTGCATGCTCCTCAACTCTCTCATCTTTGGTGAATCTGTGCTCCTCCTCTTCTAGAAACAGAACCTAGTTTTGACCTTGCTCTCAAACTAAGGTGTAGCTTCTAATCCTGACCTCCCTACTGTTGTGCAGGGTTAACCAGGGATTGGATCCTTATTCAACTGAATGCTTCTATTTTCTCCCTTGTTTAGTCAGAGATGGTCTTTTTAATGATCTATTCCTTTCACCCCTCTCCTGAATGTTAATCCTTAGTCCCTCTGTGCATGAGTACCCTCCACTCTTCTTATTGTAGCAAATTTAAAAATAAATAACTTTGTAAAGTTTTAACCATTAAGTGTGTACACAATACATTTCAATTAAATAACCATTTTGATATTCAGAATTTTGTACATTTGTCAATAAGCAATGAGAAAATTTCATTTAGACACGGAAGTTTAGAATAAGCAAGATATTTTTGTATCAATAAAACTTGTAAAATGACACATAATGAACTAAAAATCCAAGGCTTTGAGCCAGAAAGCAAAGGAAATGAAAACATTAGTTTTGCTAGTGAATTAAACTTTGGTTTCACATTTGATTTCTTTAAATACCAGGAAAAAAATTTTAAGACATGTACATGTAGGCCAAACTCGACCCAAGCAGAAAGTGTAAGATATAAATTCTTGGGAAATCTTAAATGTTTTTACAACTAGTTACCAAAAGCAGAATCTCTTGTTTGAGTGGGAGAGATACTAATTAAAGCACAATTCAAGACTTTTTTAAATGCATAAAGCTCCAGAATTGTTCATATCCACATATGAAGAGAAAGGTTAGGTAAAGGTCAAATTCTGTTACTCCATTCTGCTAAGGAGTTTTTCAAATTTTTTGGACTTTTTTCTTTTTTTTTTTTTTAACTGTGCTAGTGTTTGCTAAATTATAGAGTTGTCTTAAACATGTACTCTACTCTGGCAGCATTAGGCATCTATAATGGTCTGGATTCAAACCTAGCTTGGGGGAGGAAGGCAAAAAGGATTAAAAACAAATGATTAACCAACAGAAAAGAATGCACAGAGGCTTCCCAAGGAACATAAATAATTAATTTGTACATGTTTTAGTGAAAAAACAAAGCTAATGCTTATTGCCATGCACTTCTATTTCAGAAAGACTATCAATCCCCAACTGACCCTTGCTAAAATGGCATGAGAAAGAAAAAAAACACTAAGTAACAAATTCTTAAGGGAAACTGTCAATCATTCCTATTTATAATCTGTCCTTAACAGTTTGCCTCAAGCTCATTTAAAATATAGAATTGCAGAGTCAGCATTCTGCCTTTTATTAAGCAAGCTTGTCACCAGTAATCAGACATAGCAGTTTAGGACAGATTCCATGGAAAACACACTAAAAAGTACTGAAAGCTCAGGAATTATCTGCATTGATGCAAAAAAGAACCAACTTATAGCTCATCTATAGCACTACCTAAAGGAAAAATATTCATTAAAAACATTAATAAGGATCACAGACCCTGAATTTATCATTATAACTCCTAGACTCAATTTTAAGTTGAGAAATACTCAGAAACAGGGACAGACATCACAGAAAAGTCAGAGAAGATTCCCATTATTTTTGCTGGTTAGGAAGAGCTCTTTGCTTACTTCCTTACTCTAAACAAAAAGATATGACAATAAACAACTGATTTACAAAGAATGTTCTGTATAATGTGAAGTTGGCTGGTAGGATCTCACAAACATGCTCAACCATCAGTCTCCTGATGCGTCTGTGCCTATGGTTTTCTGCCTTTAGGAAATGAATAGTACTTTTCTATTAAAAGTCAGAGATCTCACTACCATCTGGGGAGCAGAAACTGGGTTTGGAGAAGTCCAAGTAAGAAAAAAAAAGTGAATAGTTATTACCTTGTGCTCCAGAGGCCTCTTGATTTGTGAGTACAATATCAGACACAACCTTCTTTCCCTGCCTCCTCTCCACTCTCTCTCCAAAGAGCCATATCATATAGGCTAGAGCACATCTCATGTAAATGCCAACATCACTCCTTTACCTCCTAGAGAAGGAAGAGTCCAAATGCATATCTCCTCAAAGAGGATGATCATGCCTGGGCATTGTGGCTTATTTGGTTGAGTGGTGTTCCATGCACCAAAAAGTCACTAGTTCAATTCCTGTTCAGGGCACATGCCCAGGTTGCTGACTTGATTCCCAGTAAGGGGGGGAAAGGGGGGAGCAGGTGCAAAAGGCATCTGATCGATGTTTCTCACATCGATGTTTCTATTTCTCTCTCCCTTTCCCTTCCTCTCTCTCTCTAAAAAAAAATCAATAAAAACTTTTTTTTTTTTTTTAAAAGAGGATGATCATTAAGATTAAGGGCTACTTCACAGTTCAATTTAATAGATATTTAATTCCAAGAGCACTCCCTATTTTGCAAGAAAGCTTAAAACCACAATATTTTTTCCTTTCTGATTCTGCCCAAGTATAAGCTCTGCAGCACTTTTGTATCTACAAAGGCCATCAGCTTCTAAGAATAACATCTAGCCAATAGGTTAAAATTTCAAGTATGCAAGTTGCTATTGGCTAGACATTACTCTTCTTTTCATCTACTTATCCAATTGATCACTGGAAAGACTCAGACCATTGGGAAAACATATTCCTTTCTGATTTTGACACTCTTCTGCAAAAGCTATCGCTTCACATACACTATAAAAGAGGCTTTCATCTTCATTTTTGCAATACTCTCCTCGGGCCAGGGAATCCTTCACAGAGGGATTGCATTGAGCCAGCAGAACTTGTATGCCAATGGCTTCATAATCTCTGCGAACTTCTTTTAGTGTATGGATCCCTGCTGTATCTAAAAATTGGATTGCACTGCAGTCAATCACTATGGTATGGAGTTCCAAGGGATCATGGGAAAGTTGCATTGAAACTTCATCCTGAATTCCACTGAGAGTCACTGTTTCCTTTTTTATCTTTCTCTTTGCTGCCTTCTTCTGAGCTGCCTTTACTAAGATTGGGTTGAGAGTTTTTTTATATAAAGCAGATTTAAAACATTCTTTGTTTATGTAGTAGAGAGGGGCTACAAAGCGAAAAATCTTGATGCCCGGCTTAGCCTGAAGGTTTTTGTAAGCAGATATGGATTCAAAAATTCCCGCTTCTTCCACTAAGCCAAGCAATGAACTCTCCGGCTTCTGAGTACGGAGGATGACACAAAACATAGAAAAACAAACGCCTATAAGCAGGCCCATTTCAGTACTTATCAGTGCAGAGGAGAGCATAGTTACAAACCAGATAACTGTATCCATTCTGCTAACCCTCCACATCTTGGGCAGATCCTTAAATTTACATAAAGCTCCCCGGAGATTTACAATAGTAATCACACCAAGGACACTTTTCTGAAGGGAATAGAATAAAGGAGCTATTACCAGGAGGACCAACAAAAGAACCAGAGCTGTCACTACACCAGAAAGCTGAGTTTGACAGCCTGTTGATTCTTTAACCAACGTCTTTGCAAGAGCTGCACTAGTAGTAAAACAGTGGAAGAAGGAAGGGATAATATTGCAAAAGCCAATGGCATACATTTCCTGGTTAGCTCTGACTGGGTAACCATGTTTCTTGGCAAACATCTCAGAAAGTGATACAGTGATAGCAAAACCAATGATAGACATAGCTATTGCATCTATAGCTACACTAGGAATTAAGTTCCAGTCCGGTGCTTTGGGTGGCATAAACCCTGTGGGTATATGTTCAGCAATGCTGGTATTGTATTTCTCATTCAGTTTTCCAAAATGAGAGGCTAAAGTCGCTGCCACAACGACAATGAGTTCAGTAGGAATCGGTGCCTTAAGCTTGGACTTGAAGTGCTCATTGAGTTCTTTGGTTGGCAAAAGAACCAAAAGGCACAAAAGGCTGGTTATGAGATCACAGAGATTGGTCCTATGGATGTTTCTGAAGATATGTATCCAAGTAGTGATGAGTGAGCCCACGCCACTACTACGAGGAAGGCTGAGCCCAAGGAGATACTTGGCCTGAGATGTAAGAATAGTGAAGGAGGCACCAGTGACAAATCCACTCAGCAAGGCATCTGAGAGGTAGACGGAAACAAAGCCCACTTGAAAGAAGCCCATCGCTACCTGGAAGGAAGGGTATACAAGTGTTAAAATATAAATGGAAGAGTCACTAAATCCTGTATTATCCTGGC
The DNA here is from genome assembly GCA_004026805.1 of Lasiurus borealis. Taxonomy (NCBI): domain Eukaryota; kingdom Metazoa; phylum Chordata; class Mammalia; order Chiroptera; family Vespertilionidae; genus Lasiurus; species Lasiurus borealis. The sequence goes on along the minus strand of PVJN01008007.1, from coordinate 7,161 downwards.
ATTTTTTTTTTGCATGGAGATATATCAGAGCATCACAGAATATCAGAGCTAGAGAAAAACACAATCATATATCCATCCTCTCATTTTAGAGACAGGGCTCATTTTACTGACACTCAGAGGGCTAAGCACACTAGCCTAGATGAGACAGTAGCTTAGGATTCCTACCTTCTTAAACTCCTAAAACAACCCTCTGTACACTACATCTCCTCTTCATCCAAGCACCAAATAAAGCAAGCTACTCTTCCTCTTCCCTTGTTGGTTTCAAATGCCTGTAATAGAGATGTAATTCTGGCACTGACTCCTGATATGAGAAGGCAGGGGCATGATGATAATGGCAGATTCGTGGATTCTATAGGAGATCCAAGAATTTCATTTCTAATCCTTTCTCCTGGTTGATAATATCACATAGTATTCTTCATCTTTTTTTCCTGTGCAACAATCCAAGAGAATTACTATCTTAGCAATTCTATAGGAAAGAGGGAGTACTCATCTATAGTTTGAAAAACTCCTGCACTCCTCCTTTCCTAATTCCCATTCTGTTACCATTCCTGCTTGCCTGGTAATGCTGACTCTGCCAATAACCAACATGCATAATCTCAAGCAAAGCAGTTTTTCCTAACATATAAAACCAAGGAGTTGTATTAGGTATCTGGGGTCCCTTTCTGGTCTCTGTTTTTACAACCAAATAGTTAAAATCTGGTTGATTGAAATTCATTGGTTAAGGGCAGCTTAGAGTTGAGGAAAGAAAAGCAGCTTTATTTTTCCTACAGAGTCAAACCAGGGTTTGAATTTTGGCTTTACTCCTCACATATTTTGAGCATTCAATAAATAATAGTTTTAATTATTGTGATATCTAAGATCCCTTACAGATTTGAGATTTCTTGCATAGTGATTTCTTTGGTCAGAAACCATCACTCTCATTCCATTGTTTCTTACCTGATAAACTCCAGCCATAAAGGTTACGGTGCTGCCCACTGTAATTGCATAACAACTTCTGTCACATATCTTGTCTGATGTCTGGTTGAATGATGTGCTCCCATTCGAAACCATTCCTAATGACTGGGTAATATGGGCAGTGTCAAAGCCAGCTTTGATTAGTTCTCGGTCAACTACCTCACCAATCATAAGGCACAGTATTCCAAAAATGCCTACAGAGATGTGACGGGAAGTCCCCAATAGGAAATAAATGATGCTTGCAAAAAATGATGTGTACAGACCATAGATTGGTTCTTGGCCCGCTAAAAGGGAATAAGCAATGGACTGGGGGACCAACAAGATGCCCACAATCAAACCGGACATCACATCTCCTAAAATGTTTTTCTTCAGGTCATATTTTGGGAGCCACTGCAAAAAGGGAAGGAAACCAACAATCGTATGTTTTGCTTTGGTTGGACTGCACTGGCAACTCTTCTGTAGTTTTTTGACGACGAATTGCTTAAAGTTAGTATTTGATTTCTCTTGAGGCTCCATGTGGATCCTAGGATAATGTCTGCATTGATTTGGGGCTTCAAATTGCTGGAAGTCAGTACTTGATTCCTTTTCAAGTTCCACATGGGTCATAGATGGAGGACTGTATTGGTCTTTTCCTTCAAGTGAGTCCTTGGGTGAAAGGTCATGTTGCTCTGTATTTTTCGAAGACATTTCTGAAGACAGATGCTTTAGCCTCCTACCCCAGAGAAAATACCAGAGTTACTGCATTAAGTAATTCTTAGTGCTCAACATTTTTACAGTCCTACTTGTCATTCATGAGAATTAAAAGGAGTTCAGTTTTGTGGTTAGGTATCTTATAATCACATTTAGTTGAGCCTCATTTGTCTTGATAACAAACAAACAAACAAAAACAAAACAAAAAAAGAACCAGACCATAAACAGCCAAGTCAAAGCAAATAATTCATTGGATACAGCAGTTCCTGAGAGTAAAAATAATTCAAGGATTCTTTTCCATCCCTGCCTGGTTTCCCCTATAGTTTTTTTCCTCCAGAAAAGGTATCAGGGTGGGCTATTTCCTCCTTTCTATATGCTACCAACTATCTTCTTTTCAGGTTTTCACACCCAGATATACTGCAAATAGGATCTGGTCCCAAACCTTCATCCCTACCTGCAAGTCCCTAAAACAAAGAAGATGGTCTTTTGGGGGGGAGGGAAGATGGTCATAAGTGAGGGGTGGCTCTTTAAATAACTCCCTAATTGCTGGAAATAAACATAAAGAAGAAAAAGCAAGTGAAAGAGTAAAAAATAAATTTTTTGAAAAAGAAACTAGGGCAGAATGCATTTAGGCCTTCGAACAACACTCCTTCGCTTGGTAGGAAAGAGGATAGAGAAGTTGATACAAGACTATTAAAGCATCTGAATGTTAAGAGCCTGGGTGGGCTGACTGAGCAAGTGTCTGATATATGCTCTGGAAAGTTTTCGTCTAATCTACTTTCTTATAGTATAGAGTCATATCTGCCCTGTTCATGCAAATAAAGATTCACTTTACTATTCTAAGAGAGGTATAATGTTGCTCTGTACTTCTACTTGGAGGGTAACTATGTAGTCTTACATCTCTGGATCCTAAACTACAGAACTAGTGCCATAAGACCTTCCACTAGTAACTATAGGAAAGAAGATAATATTGACCAAAAAGAAGAGGCAACTATAACAACAGAAAAAAAAAATCTTGTAATAAGAGTAAAAAAGGAAGAAAAAGCAAGAGGTTCTCAAAGCATTACACTGTTTACCAAATACTTCAAAAATCAGTGTCTTTGTATTAGCTGTTTAACTTAGCATGGCCATCCACCTCTCTGCCTGTCAATCATTTTTAAAACCCATTTAAAATTCAACCTCTTATACAAAGCACTGACCAAACACTCCTAGCCCAAACGAATCATTATACCCTCTCTGTCCCAAAGCATTCTGCATTCTATTACAGTACTAACCACACTCCTGTATTTGTTCAGTAGGATTCTCTCCAGCTCTGGGAGGAAAGGACATCTTGTTCATCATTGTAACCATCAATTAATGAAATATTGTTAACTTTCAGAGAACAGGCTTATAAAATGTTTGAATGAATAAACAAATTTATAACTATAGTTTTGGAAGTGACAGAAAAATAGGACCTTGTGAGGTTCCATAAACCTAATTATTATCAAAGTGTCATAATCCAGGATCCAAGATCCATTTAAGAAAACAAGATACGTAAAACTATTCCACATTAATTCTGTTTAGGATGAATGGTCATCCCACTAAGCAAAAGTAAAATAACAGCTATTCTGATAGTTTTTTAAGTAAGTAAGGAAGGAAGGAAAAAAAGAATAGATTTAGATGACCACATACCCTGAGCAAGTCAATCAGATTGGTGGATACACACAGGTCTTCATTCCTCAGTGCAACCAATCTGTAAGTCTCTTCTCACTTCCTACTTTCAGGCCACTCTCTAGTGCACTTCTTATGTTCTGTCATTCTGTTTTGGAACAACTCTTGGTGATTTTTTTGGTTAAAAGGCTTTTCCAAACCTAAGATATGCAAAAGAGACATAAGAAAAATGTAACATATAACTGTTTAGCAGTTAAGTTTATGTGTCTCTCACACTAGAGTAACTAGAGTACACATTCAAGGACAGATACCAAGTTATTCTCATTTCCATATAACCCAGCACCAACACGATGCCTCACGCCTGATATGTATGGCTATGTATCATTTGGTAAAGTTTTAAGTAAATATAATGAAGACAAAATATTCTTCCTTATATTCTATTATCACAAATTAGTAGCAATGTTCACTTATATCTGTGATGCAAAAAGAGCCACCATAAGGCTTATATCAGTAGTACAAGCACTATGACACACTGACTCTAGTATAAAGCCCAATGTAAAACAAAATAATAAAATACCCAAGAAGAAAATAACTTAATGTAAAATCATCGTCAAATATATTAAATTAGAGGCCTGGTGCACAAATTCATGCACCAGTGGGGTCCCTCAGCCTGGACTGGGGCAATCGGGCTGAAACCAGCTTTCCAACATTTCCCAAGGGGGCCCAGATTGTGAGTGGTAACAGGCCAGGCCAAGAAGCCCACAATGCATGATTGGACCAGTAAGAGACTATGGTGGGCTCCAGGATGTGTCCAGATATCTTGCCCAGTCCTGACTGGCCGGACCCCAGCAGCAGGCTAACCTACTGGGTGGAGCATCGTCCCCCTGATGGTTAGTGCGCATCATAGCAACTGGCTGAAAGGTCGAAAAGTCAGACACTTAGTATATTATGCTTTTATTATATAGGACTAGAGGTCTAGTGCACGACATTTGTGCACTGAGGGGGGGGGCGTCCCTTAGCTCGGCCAGTGCCGTCTCACAGTTCAGGACCTCTCGGGGGATGTCCAACTGTTGACCTAGGTAGTCAGACATTCCACAAGGGGTCCTTAGAGCTGTGGCTGAGGTGAGAGAGGCTCCCACCACCACCGCTGCACTCACCAACTATGAGCCAGGCTTCTGGCTGAGAGGCGCTACCCATGTGGAAGCAGTGACCACCACGAAGCAGCTCCTGCATTGAGCATCTGCCCCTTGGTGGTCAGTGCACATCATAGCAACTAGTCGTTCCATGGTTCTGTCGATTTGCATATGAGGGTTTTATTATATAGGATAGTTCCTTGCACAGTAATTTGCTGCTTTCAAAAAGATTTCAAATACACCTCCCATTTGCCTCCTCAATAAATTTGAGAACAGCATATGAATTATATCTCTAATATGAGCAAACTCAAAGTTTAATCACTTGCTCAACTGGTAGAACCAGATTCCCAAACCTCATCTTCCAATTTCCAAGCTTAAATCTCTAAAATGCCACAAGGCCCCTGGCAGGGAGTGGGCTATAAAGGGCCAATGGGAGAAAAAAGGGCACATATGTAACACTCTGAACAATAAAGATTTTAAATAATAAATAAATGATTAAAAATAAACTACCACATGGCCCCAAAATTTGTTTCCTTTTTAAGAGATATAGGAGCTAGTTCAAAGTAATACCCTGTGCCCAAGTTCTCAACTCATTTCTGGATTATGGTTAATTTTAATTGGTGAAGGGAGCAAACTGCTTGACGTAGGTTTGGTAAAAGGATAAGAATGAAGTTACCTTTACTTTTCATATTACACACCTGCATTGGTAATATTTTCATTTTATTTTTCCATTAGTAATAATGATGTAAAATTTATGTCTGTAGCTACATTTTGGTTAGAATAATTTGTATCCCAGGCAATAGTCAAGGCAAGCAGGCTCTTGCTTCCATTTACTTTTGCTGCCCCTCTAACTGGAATGCTAGAATTTTTTTCAAATGCGGCCTTAGTCAATTCCTTGCTAGACACAATATGAAATGGCACTACTGCTGCCACCATGCTGCTCGCTGAGCACATCCCTGTCTTCCACTCCTCTCGCCTTTACTTCGCTCCATTTTTTTCCCCGACTCTCTCACCATCACCTACCATGCATTTATTTATTTTTCTATCTTTCTCATGAGAGCAGTAACTTGCTGTTTTATTAAATTCTTAGCAAATATTGTTGAGTGAATGGGTAAATGCAAGAAATGCTTTTTTTAAAAAAAGGAGTTACCCCTCTGTCCACCCCCCACCCCCAACACACACATACACAATAACCGAGCTTGTGTCAAGACATTGTACAGTTTGGCAAGAATATGCCTGGGGGTTTATCCTCATTAAAAATTATTTCAAAAATCACCCCTAGTACATCTAAACTAGATCTCTGCAAAGCCCTATGCCATTTCCAGATCTTCCCCTAGGAGGCAGCACATTACAGTACTGTACTTAACTACTATATTAAACCAGAGATCTATTAAAATGCAGGTTCTCAAGCAAGTCCAGGGATGAGATCTAAGACTCTGCAGCCTGATGATTCTGAGCCAGTGAGCTGAAGGCCAAACTTGAAGAAATACTGGGTATGATCTGGAGTCAGACAGATCCCAGCTATATTGTCTTAACCATAGGGCATTGGGTGAAAAACTTCATTTTACTCAGCATCAGTTTCTCACCTATAAAATGGGGACAGCATCACCTGATTTGCAAGGGTGTTAAAAAGCTAACACAAGTAGCTTTTTTTTTTTATGTCAAGCACAGTGCCTGACATATAGCATTTGCTCAATAAATTATATCCACTTAGTCTCTGACCCTTGAGAGTCGTGAAGGGGGAAAGGGGCTCATTTCCTTCCAAACAGGTTTAGCTCTCCATTTCTTGACTCAATTATTTATTTTCTGTGTTAATCCTCCCCCAGGATATTTTTTCCATTGATTTTTTAGAGAGAGTGGATGGGAGGGGGAGAGACAGAAAGAGAAGCATCCATGTGAGAGAGACACATCAATTAGTTGCCTCTCCTATGCCCCTGACCCTTCAGCCCACCCACTCCACTCTATGCACTGAGCCAAACCAGCTGCTAGGTAGGGCTTGGCTCCATTTTCAAAAACAAGACCTTCTGCTTAACCCAATATTGGGTCATCACAATAGTTCCAGATCTCACAGGTGTGTGTGGGACTATAGGGGGGGCGGTGGTGGTGAGGAGGGGAGGAGGGTGGCGGTGATAATAGGTCCCAGAAAGGAGTTCAAGTCTTGAATGCTTCTAACTCACCGTGGTCCCCAGTCCGTGCCAGGGAAGGGCCCAGGGTGACATTCTGTGAGTTGGGGAGTCCGAGTCCTAGCTCTGCAAATGGTGTGCTGTGTAAATCTAGGCAAGGCCCTGCTTCTCTCTCTGTCCTTTCAGTGTCCCCATCTAGCCACACGAAAGAATGTCAAGTTAGTCTAGGAACCTCCAAGAAGTACACACCAGGTCCTGATTTCTAGTTCACCAGGTGTGTGATTTCTAGTTCACCAGGTGTGTGATTTTAAAAAACCAAGATAATCACGTCCTCTCTGGTGTCCAGGTCCCAGCTGCCCGTTTGTGGGGGAGGAGGAGGAGGGTCGTGGTGGCAGCTCCTTCTCCTGGGCTCTGCTCTCAGAAATCTGGGCTCGACGGGGCTCGACAGGGCTCGACGGGGCTCGACGGGGCTCGACGGGGCTCGACGGGGCTCGACGGGGGCTCGTCCGTCCGAAGAGCAACGCTTGTATGTGCGCCGTGCGGGAGGCAGCGGTGCCGTGCGGGCTGGGGGAGGAGCCACGCACTCAGCCGGGGGAGCGGGGCGGGGCGGC
>PVJN01008006.1:40629-67050 GCA_004026805.1 Lasiurus borealis | reverse complement strand
AGTGATCAGGTGGGCAGGCAGAGGGGCCAGTTAGGGGGAACCAGGCCAGCAGGAGAGGCTATTATGGGTGATCAGGCTGGCAGGCAGAGATGGTTAGAATTGATCGGGCTGGCAGGGGGCACAATTAGGGATGATCAGGAAGGCAGGCAGGTGAGCAGTTAGGAGTCTACGGTCCCAGATTGTGAGAGGGATGTCCAACTGCTGGTTTAGGCCGATCCTAAACTGCCTTCAGTTGATTTACATACTAGACTTTTCTTATATAGGATTGGTTGATTTTTGCCAGGGATCAGGCCTAAACCAGCAGTCGGACACCCCCTGAGGGGTCCCGGATTGGAGAGGGTGCAGGCTGGGCTGAGAGGAACCTCCCCCGAGCACAAAATCCATGCATTGAACCTCTAGTGTAATATATAAGCAAGTAGACAAATGTCATGAGACAGAAGAGAATCTTTCCTATATAATAAAAACCTAATATGCTAAGTGTCTGGTCAGCCGTTCAACCTATCAAAGCATAATATGCTAATGATATGCTAAGGTTGCTCAACTTCTTGCTATGATATGCACTGAACACCTGGGGGCAGATAGTCAACCGGTTGACCAGTTGCTATAATGTGCACTGATCACCAGGGCGTAGACGCTCTGACTGGGAGGTTAGCTTGCTACTGTGATCTAGCCGATTTGGGACTGAGCGAGACTGGCCAGACATACCCTGGAGCCCTTCTGTAGTCCCTCCCCAGCTGGCCAACTTCTGTGTCCCTCCCTGGCCCTGATCTTGCACTGGCGGGGTCCCTTGGTCTGGCCTGCACCCTCTTGCATTCCAGGCTGAGGGACCCCCATCCCCACCCCCCGCTTTGAGGGCATGAATTTCATGCAATGGGTTTCTAGTTATTAAATAAAGCACTGACATTGTTTGATACAGTAAAAAAAAAAAAAAGAAGAAGACTGCATTTCGGCTCTTTTATAAATTTGAAGCTATTTACTTTTCTTAAAGATCTGTATGATCTGCTGAATTTAATGGGGAGAAATATCCAAGACCAGCAGTTCCTCACATTTGAGTACTACTCAGATTGGCAGCCTTCACTTTTCTGGAGTCTGTGCAAAAACAACACAGAAATAGAGGGGAAGGGTTATTTCAGTCATTATAGGGTTAATAGCAGCCATGAGCAGGTGGTTGCTACACTTAGGCCTTCTCTATCCACCCTGTGTCCATTAAGCCACTTCCAGGTTAGTCTTTGGTCACTAACCCTCTGGCGAAGGCTGGTGTATCTCACCAGGTTTGGGGATCTTAGGGAGGCTGTCTTGAAAGAACAGTACTAATAGCTGGCATTAGCTCCAACATCCCAAGCTGTTTTCATTGCAATGCTATCATTATAAACTTTCCTCTTGAAAAACAAACAAAAATATCCCTAAAACTAAATGAACAAAAACCAAAAACACATAAATTTAAAAAAGGGGTGGGGGTTCAGAATTCTTTTTATTTATTGATTGATTTTAGAAAGAGGAAGAGAGAGGGGACAGGGGGCATCAATTTGTTCCACTTATTTATGCATTAACTAGAGGCCCAGGGCATGAAATTCATGCCTGGATAGGGTTCCTTGGCCTGGCCTGTGATCAGGACTTACCTGTGGGGCAACCAGTGGGGCAATTGGGGGTCCCCTCTGGCACCCACTTTGGATGGTTTGGGGCCTGCATGCTGGGGGCAGCTCCTGCGTTGAGCTTCTGCCCTTTGGTAGTCAGTGCATGGCATAATGACTAGTCATCTCACCCATCGTTCTGCCTTTGGTCGATTTGCATATTAGGCTTTTATTATATAGGATTGGCTGATTTTTGTATATGCCCTGACCAGAGATCAAATCTACAACCTTGGCATATTGGAATAATGCTCTAACCAACTGAACTAACTGTCCACAATTTTTAATGCAAAATAAATAATATAAAAGTGTTTTGTACACTTTAATTTCAACAATATTCAAATGATAAAGGAAAGACTGCAAAAGAAATGGAAGTTTTGTGTTGAGAATTGTTTCTCTAATATTTATTGCTTTATACTTGACATAAACATTAATAAATACATTTTAATATGTAAAATAGAAAACAAAAATACACACAAGAAATTAAACAGATGTTAACATTTTTCATAACACTCCAGATTTTGTTATTTTTTTTAAAGGAATAAAATTACAGAAATAGCTAAAGTTCTCCCATGCACTTCCCTAAAAATAGCCACTATTCTGAAATTGTTATATCATTCCAGTGCTTTTACATTATATATAAGTTCATAAAAGTTAGTATTATTTTTTGTATTTAGAAATCTATATGAATGATATGTAGGTTTTTTTCATTCAATTTTATTTGATATTTATGTTAATACATGTAAGGCTAGTTTATCCATTTTTAACTGCTGTTTGAGTTTCATTATATGAATAAGCCATAGTTGATCCGTTCAACTTTGCCTCTATTGAAAAACAGTGCTGTAATGAATATGCTTGTCTGCTGTTTCATTAGCCACAGTTGTGAGTTTCTTTTCAGTGTACACCTAAAACTGGAATTGTAGAATTGTAGCTGTGTGTTTTCAGCTTTACTAAGTGTTATTATTAACACTCTGAAGTAGCTGTACTAATTTATATGTTTACCAACAAGGTTTTACAATTATTGTTTCCTCAGCATCCTTGTTGACCTTTGTCAGCTAATTAGTTTTTCTAGTCTCCTAGATGTGAAGAAATTTATCTCATTTATTTTATTTTTATTTCATTTATTTTTCTTTTGTATTTCTTTGATAGTGAGGTTAAGGGATATTGAGATAAGATACATTGTTTATAATTTTCTTTCTGTTTGATGTGTTTATCTGGCCTCATGGATTGAGTTGGGAAGTGTTCCTTTTTGCTTTTTTGTTTTGTTTTGTTTTAATATTTTTCATTGATTTTTTTTTTTTTTTTTTTTTTTACAGAGAAGAAGGGATAGAGAGTTAGGGATAGATGAGAGAGAGAGACATTGATCAGCTGCCTCCTGCACACCCCCTACTGGGGATGTGCCCGCAACCAAGGTACATGCCCTTGACCGGAATCAAACCCGGGATCTTTCAGTCCACAGGCTGACACTCTATCCACTGAGCCAAACCGGTTTCGGCCCTTTTTGTTTTTAGGAAGTTTATGACGGTTGGTATGATTAATTTTTCTGTAAACATTTGGTAGCATTCACCTTTCATGACATTTGGTCCTTTCTTTAGCAAAAGTTTATTGATTACTAATTTATTCTCTACTTGTTATTGGTTTAATTAGATTTCCTATTTCTTCTTGAGTTTCAGTAGCTTATAGTTTTTCTAGGAATTAATCCATTTCATTTAGGTTACTTAATTTATTGGCATATAATTTTAAAAAATATATATTTTATTTTTTTACAAAGAGGAAGGGAGAGGGATAGGGAGTTATAAATATCAATCAGCTGTCTCCTGCACACTCCCAACTGGGGATGTACCTGCAACCAAGGTACATGCCCTTGACCGGAATCGAACCTGGGACCTTTCAGTCCGGAGGCCGACACTTTATCCATTGAGCCAAACTGGATAGGGTGGCATATAACTTTTCATAATAGTTTTTTATAATCCTTTTATTTCTGTAAGGTCTAAGATAATGTCCCTCTAATTCTTGATTTTAGGAGTCTTTTCTTTCTTTCTTGGTTATTCTAGCTGAAGGTTTGTCAATCATGTTGATCTTCCAAAGAACAACTTGCTTTGTTGATTTTTTTTTGTAGGTGTGTTGGGATATGCCTTCAGCACTGAGTCAGGCAATTTATAACTCTGCTTTAGATTTTGCAGTGTTTGTGCAGTGTCAAGGTCAGCAAGAGGTGAGAGCTTTAGGGTTTCCTGCTGTCTTACTGAGCCTGTGTATACCTCTTTGTGTCTGTGGCTTTTCAAAGCCCAACGGACATCACATTTCCCAGTTTCTCCTTTAAGATTTTGGTTAATCTGTGGTTTGCTTGGACTGTTATTTATCACTTCACGCACTGTAAAGGTAAACATTTGTCTATAATTGTTTCTGTCAAACACTTTTGGCCCTCTCCTCCCCCTAAGGCTTTTTGCTCTGTGTTTGCCTGTTTGTAGGGTCTTGTGGGGAACCACCTGAGGAGTCAGGTAATTACATACAGTTCCTTAGGAAAGAGGCTTTGAAAGAGCTCCAGCTTTATTCTATTTTCTCTGTTGGCTACTCTGAGAACATAAGCTTATTTTTCAAGATATTGTGTAGCTACAGAGCATGGAATAGGACTAGGGCAAGTTAAAAAACCATAGAGCTCACTGGTCTTACCAAGATTCAGACATTTTCCTTCAATAAGTGCTCCCCAGGTAGCTACAAACCTTTGATTAAATTTAAGAGTTCTGAAAAAGGTGATTCTGAGATTTTTGGACAGCTTCTTTATTGCTTTTGTGAAGATAAGAGTTTTTGGAGGTCTTCACCATTTTTGCTGACATCATCTTTGTGTTTTCTTGATGAGAACTTTTTCTTTGAAAGTTACTCTAAAAGCAAGATATTATTTTTTTTTGAATGATAGCCAAACTAATTTTACCTGCTAGAGTGAAAGACTTCTTTCATTTATCAAGTAAATCTCAATACAGAGCTTGTATGGTGAGTCCTCTTTGTTCTATCTCTATCCTAGAGCCTAGTTCAGAGAAGACTTATAGAATAATATAGTTCTCCATATGTAGAAGTAATGGACATGCAATAAAATAAAGGAAATCATAATGTAATGTTTTGTCTCTAGATTCTGTTATTCTCTAGCATGTTTCTGAGACTCACCCATAGTAGAGCATATATTGGTAGTTCATTCCTTTTTAATACTGAATACTATTTTATTATGGACTAGAGACCCAGTGCACAAATTGGTGCACCAGTGAAGTCCCTGGGGCTGGCCTGCGGGATCGGGCTGAAACCTGCTCTCTGACATCCCCTGAGGGGTACCAGATTGCAAGAGGGTGCAGGCCAGGCTGATGGACCCTACAGGTGCACAGTTGGGGTCCAGGAGGGATGTGGGATGTTGGCCAGCTGGGGAGGAACCGTGGGAGGGTTCCAAGGCTTGTCTGGCCCATCTTGTTCAGTCCCTATCGGCTGGACCCCAGCAGCAAGCTAACTTGTAGGTAAGAGCATCTGTCCCCCTGGTGGTCAGTGCACGTCATAGTGAGCAATTGAGAGGTCTTAGCATATCATTAGCATATTATGCTTTGGTTGAATGGATGACTGGACACTTAGCATATTAGGCTTTTAATATATAGGATATATGACCCTTTGCTCACCTATTCATTAATTGGTGAACATGAGGATTGATTTTAGTTTGTTATTACAAATAATGCTGCTATGAACATTTGTGTACACATTTTTATGTATATATATGTTTTTATTTCTCTCCCGTATATATCTAAGAATGAAATTGTATTTTTTTGTAAATATATATTTTAGCTTTTTTTTTTTTTTAACAAAAATGGTAACATACTAGACCACTATTATTTTTCACTTTATTATTTTAGAGTGTCTTCCCTTTCAGTACATAAAGAGCATGCTTATTTTTTCATAACTACACTTTGGTCCATGTCCAGAAGTACCATAACATTTTTTGTTGTTACTCCTCACCCAGGGATATGTTTTCCATTGATTTTTTAAAAATAAATATTTATTGTTGAGAGTATTACATATGTCCCTTTTTTTCCCCATTACCCTCTTTTACCCTCCCCCCTGCCCCTTTGCCCCTCCCCCCCAAGCCTTCATATGAGTTCATTGATTGATCTCTTCCCCTCCCTCCTTCCTCCCACCTTCTCTCTGAGGTTTGACAGTCTGTTTGACATTTCTATGTCTCTGGGTCTATTTTTGTTTATCAGTTTATGTTGGTCATTAGATTCCACATATGAGTGAGATTATGTGATACTTACCTTTCTCTGACTGGCTTATTTAGCTTAGCATAATGATCTCTAGGTTCATTCATGCTGTTGCAAATGGTAAGAGTTCTTTCTTTTTTACAACTGCAAGAGAGAGTGAAAGGGAGTGGGGTAGGGGAGAGAAAGAAAAAAGGGGAGTGGGGAAAAGAGAGAGGGTGGGGGAGAGAGGGAGAGGGAGAGAAAGAGAGAGAAAGAGAGAGAAATACCAATGTGAGAGAGAGACATTGATTGGTTGCCTCCTTCATGCTCCCTGACTGGGGCCAGGGATTGAACCTGCAACTCTTTGTTGCTTGGGCTAACACCCTAACCATTAAAATACACTAGCCAGGGCTTCATTTAAATTGTTTTCCTGAAGCATTTTATATTCCCTCCAATAATGTATGAGGATTCTAATTTCTACCCACCCCCAACACCAGTTATTGTCTAATTTTTTGATGATAGTTATCTTAGTGCATGTGTATCTGTTTTCATGTTTTGTAACTGAAATGTGAATTATGTCTACAGCAATGAAAGCTAAACTTATTAGACAGGTGCTGGCATCTTGAAAAGATAGGGAATGCTCCCTAGTCCTCAAAAACCCATCTTAAGATCTTATTGTAGGCAGAGGCCTTCCTTCCTTCCTTCCTTCACTCACTCATTCACTTATTTATTTATTTATTTATTTATTTATTTATAATATATGTCTTTATTCATTTCAGAGAGGAAGGGAGAGGGAGATATAGAAATATCAGTGATGAGAGAATCATTGATCGGCTGCCTTCCACATGCCCCCCACTGGGGATTGAGTCCACAACCTGGGGGCATGTGCCCTTGGCTGGAATTGAACCTGGGACCCCTCAGTCTGCAGGCTGATGGCCAAACGAACTACGGCAAGGTAGATTTTCAAAAGAAGGAAAGCAGAACAAAGAGAGAGCAGGGGCAGGGGCTGTAAACATGCAAGCAGTGTTCTTGGTGGTACTGATATGGATTTTCAACTTGGCATCCTTGCGTTCGCCATCTATTTTTTTTTTTTTTGGTCAGTTAATTCCTATGTCTGGGCAGTCGGCATTAACCAGAGCCTTGAAGGTCAGGCTGCTCCTTAGGTTCACACAGGAACTGAAACTGCTGGATTGTGAAGCATACTAAAAAAAAGTTTTAACATGTAAGCTCTAGTTTTGAGCAAAATCAGATTAGAGTAACAAGTTGGGTTTAACATTTACTAAGATTAATATTGGTAGCTTTCTATAAGTATAGCTTATTCATTTCCTGTTACAGTTTCCTAACAATTAATGATATTGACCATTTTATTATGTTCCTTTTTTTGGAAAAATTTTTTTTTATTGATATTTTTGCAGAGAGGAAGGGAGAAGGATAGAGAGTTAGAAATATTGATGAGAGAGAAACACCAATCAGCTGCCTCCTGCATACCTCCTACTGGGATGTGCCTGCAACCAAGGTACATGCCCTTGACTGGAATCGAACCTGGGACCTTTCAGTCCCCAGGCTAATGCTCTATCCACCGAGCCAAACCAGTTAGGGCTTATTATGTTCTTATTAGCCATTAATATTTCTTCTTTGATGAAATATCTATTCAGATTTTGGACCCAATTTTTTAATTGGGTTATTTGTCTTAAAACTGAGTTATAAGAGTCCTTTATATATTCTTAATATGAGTTCCTTATCAGATATGTTATTTGCAAATATTTTTTCCTAACCTGTAGCTTGTATTTTCATGTTATTAGTGGTGTCTTTTCTAAGAAGAAAAATGTTATAGTTTTGATAAGGTCTAATTTATTACATTTTTTCTTTTATACATAGTGTCACAAAGAATTTCTCCTATTCTAAGATTACTTTTATAGTTTCAGTGCTCACATTTAGGTGTGTGATCCATTTTAAGTTAATTTTTGTGTATGGTATGAATTACGAATCTAAGGTCTTTTCTTGCATATTTAATTTAATTATCCCACTGTTATTTATGAGAAGACTACTCTTCCTTCATTGAATTGCCTTGGTACCTTTGTAGAAAGTCAGTTGACCAGAATATACTAACTTAATTTTGGATCTTTTATTCTCTTCCACTGATCTGTATGGGTATCCTTGTGCAGCACCACACTGCATTGATTATTGTAGCATTGTAGTAAGTTTGAGATGTGAAACACATGTTCTCCTATTTTGTTCTTTTTTAAAATGTTTTGGCCATGTAGGGTTCTTTTTATTTCCATTTGAATTTTAGGATTAGCTTATAAATTTTTGCAAAAGCCTTGCTGTGAGTTTGGTAGGGATTGCATTGAATTTATAGATCATTTGGAATAGCCATCAAAACATTGAGTATTGTGGTCCATTACTGTGTAGTGCAATATCTCACCATTTATTTAGGTTTATCTATAATTTCTCAGCATATTTTGTAGTGTTCAGTATATAGATCTTATTTCTTTTTAAAAATATTTATTTCAGAGAGGAAGGGAGAGGGAGGTAGAAACATCAAGGATGAAAGAGAATCATTGTTCAACTGCCTTTTGCATGCCCCTTTGAGGGATGGAGCCTGAAATCCTGGCATGTGCCATGACCAGGAATCATACCGTGACCTCCTGGTTCATAGGTCGACATTCAGTCACTGAGCTCTACCCACGGGCGTCTAGATCTTGTTTCTTAAATTTATTCTTAAATATCTTGTTCTTTTTGATGCTATTGTGAGTGAAATTAATTTAATTTTTAGATTGTTGCTATAATATAGAGATATAATTGATTCTGTGTATTGATTTTGTTTTCTGTCACCTTACCTAACTCCTTGATGAGTTCTCTTAGGATTTTAATGTAGATTCCTTAGTATTTTAACCATTTTTATATATTTTTTGGGTGTAAAGGACCTGTTCATTTTGCTCTATACCAAAGTTCCATTCCTTTATTTTATAAGATGTATTAATCTTTGCTATTAATTACTCTTCTATTTATAATTGTCCATGGGTTGCTTTTTAAGTCTGTGTGAATTGCTTTCCTGAGAAAGCAGTGGAATTAAAGATCTGAAATTGCTTTATGTAATTATATAAATATGATAATTTGGTCCTTTCTTTTTTTTAGGTTCCTCTCAACAAAATTGACTATGAATACAGTGAACTGATATTATACCAGAATCAAGTGATGCGAGAAGCAGATCTATTTCAGGAATCTTTAGAACATATAGAAACATATGAGAAACAAATATGTGATAAACTTTCGGTGGAAGAAATTAAAGGTTAGTTGACCTGTCTTTTCTTTTTAATTAAAGAAAAGAACTAAAACTGTATACTTTATTCTGTCTTAATACTTAAATAAGACTTGTCATGCATTAGGCAATATTCTAAACATGTAGTTGTCATATTTACTTAAGAGTTGGACTGAGGAACAGAGAGTTAAGTGACTTGCCAAAAGTCACTTGCTAGGTAAGCTGGTTGTAGTGCTGTATATGAGGCCAAGAAGTTTGACTCCAGATTTAATTTTCTTAAGCAGAATATTATACTACCTTTATATTTTACTCCTCCAGATCTGTATATCTCTATCTGTATCTGTATTTATCTATTTATATATAGTAAAATATAATGAGAATAATAATTGATGCTGGGATTATCAAGAAGTCAAGTATCATTATGGGCTAATTATGAAGGCAGGATCCTGATAAATGTTCATCAGAGGGTTAGCCACATTTTTCCTTAACAAAGCTTTGTTTATCAATTACTTATTCCATAAGCAATACTGTATTAAATAGAATGTCCAATTCAACTAATTAGTTTAAAACTAAAGTTAGTATAATTGCAGGACTCTTACTAACATTTATTTACATGGTAATTGCTTAAACTTCTTTATTTCACTTAAATTTTTAGCACCTCTAACATGGTTATTATTTACTATCTCCATTTTATAGCTGAGGCTTAGAGATATTAAGGACTTGCCCAGAGTCACCCCATCTTTTTGGTTCTAGAGTTAATTTCTTTTCTTTCTTTTTTTTTTTGGTTAATCCTCACTCGAGGATATTTTTCCATTAATTTTTTTAGGGAGAGGAAGAAAGAGGGAAAGATAGAGAAACATCGATGTGAGAGAAACACATTAATTGGTTGCCTCCTGCATGCACCTTAACCAGAATCTAGGCCAGGGAGGAACCTGCAACTAAGGTATGTGCCCTTGACCGGAATTTGAATTTGGGACCTTTTGGTCCGCAGGCCTATATTCTATCCACTGAGCAAACTGGCTAGGGAGGTAGAGTTAATTTCTAAACACATCTTTTCACTTCAGAGCCCTTATTCTAAAAAGTTGTGTTTTTTTAAAATATATTTTTTACTGATTTTTCACAGAGAGGAAAGGAGAGGGACAGAGAGCTAGAAACATCGATGAGAGAGAAACATCAATCAGCTGCCTCCTGCACACTCCCCATTGGGGATGTGCCCGCAACCAAGGTACATCCCCTTGACCGGAATTGAACCTGGGACCTTTCAGTCCCCAGGCCGACGCTCTATCCACTGAGCCAAACTGGTTTTGGCTAAAAAGTTTTTTTTTAATAGACTTTACTTTTAAAATAGTTTTAGTTTCACAGCAAAATCAAGTTGAGGATACAGAGATTTTCCCATATACTTTATTTCCCTACTCATGCATAGTCTTCTCCGCTATGAATAACACTCACGAAAGTGGTATATTTATTATAATTTTTTAAAGTACATTTTAATTAAAAATTTTTTTTATTGATTTCAGAGAGGAAGGGAGAGGGAGCAAGAGGAGAGATAGAAACATCAATGGTGAGAGAGAGTCATTGATTTGCTGCCTCCTGCATGCTCCCTATTGGGGATCGAGCCTCCAATCTGGACATGTGCCCTTGACTGGAATTGAACCTGGGATCCTTCATTCCATAGGCTGACGCTCTCAAACCTGCTAAGGCTATGTATTACAGTTAATAAACCTATAATTAACACATCATTACCACCCGAAGTCTATAAAGTTTATATTCCTGTTAGTTCTTGGCTAAATGTATAATAACATGTAGCCACAATTATAGTATCATACAGAGTACTAGTTTCACTGTCCTAAAAATCCACTATGCTCTCCCTATTCATTTCCTCTTGCCCCCAACTCTGGCAACCACTGATCCTTATACTGTCTCCATATAGTTATGCCTTTTTCAAAATGTCATGTATTTGAAATTATACAGTATGTACCTTTTGAGATTGACTTCTTTTCACTTAGTAATATGCATTTAGGTTTTCTTTATGTCTTTTCATGAGCCCTTACTTTTAACTGCTCTACTTGACACTTAGTATATAGCAACTGACTGACTCAGTTTTTATTGAAAATAGTACTAATATCAATATTGACTACAATGCTATTTTTCAAATTACAGTATTGGTAAAATGTGGCTAAATATTCTGGTGTCTTTCTTAATCTGTTACCTGTAATTGATGGGATAAAATAAAAGGCAATTATTCTTATGTTCTGATGTATTGCTATTTCCTGATTAAATCTTAACTCTCAGGTTGCTTTTTTCTGTTTCTCTGTCTTTGTCTTATAGCATAACTAGGGAATGCAGGGATTAAAAAGTAGATATGCTAGAGTATGATCAGTTCTGGTTTTAAAAATCTGCAGATGGCAGCATATATTGGTAATGTGGATCATTTGGGGGCCATCAATTTAATATAAAGCCGATATTCTGTATTGCTTATGTCATTTTTATATTTTTCAGTGAAGTTTGCAGGCCCAGAGACTTTGATATTTATACATTTATGTCTTTTGTATCCATTAGTATATTAAAACAATTTTAAGAACTGTTAAAGTTAGAGATTTTTACTTTAAAAAATGCAAGTGTACTTATTTGTCCTGTGTATTCCTCTAGTAATAACCTTCACCCCATAGTAGTAGCAGATAATAAAATATTTGGACTTGAAGAATTTAAACAGGGTAAAAATTAGACTGACCAGAAGTTAATTCTGGAGGAATGGGTTATGTTTATAGTTTTAAGTAGCAAATGTTTATATGTATTCACTTTGTGCCGAGCATTGTGCTAAACCATTTCATGTTAATTATTTCCTTTGATTATCACAGAAGTGGATTTAGATAGTTGGTATTTTAGAGATAAGGAAATGGACATTAGAAGATTATAACTTGTTCAGAGCTAGAAATTGGTAAAATTAGTAATTAAATTACATCTAGTTAGTTTTACTGTATCCTCTCAGTTTTGACTAATATATAATAACATGCAGCTTGATTAATATATAACATATATAGATAGTAGAATAATCCTATATTATAAAGAGGTAATATGCAAATTGACCATCACACCACCACAAGATGGTGGTGTCCGGGGCTGGGGAGGGGCTGGCTGCTCCACGTGCCTACCGCCAGAGTCCCGTCAGCCCTGCCGGGGGTGGCAAACACACACAAGCAAGCCTCGAATAGTGGCTGCCCACCCACCCAGGGCTGGCCTGAGGCTCGGGTAACCAGGGCTGGCCGAGGCTTGTGCTGCCAGCAGTTGCAACAGCAAACGTGATCTGGTGTAGACTTCCCTGTTTGCCGGGTTGCCTCCCGTCCCTGAGGGTTCCCAGATTGTGAGAGAGAGCAGGCCAAGCTAAGGGGTCCCCCCCTACTTCAGTGCATGAATTTTTATGCACTGAGCCTCTAGTTGTATATAATAACCACTGTTATATGCTGTCTTCTCTAAGATGATGAAAGCTGAAATAGTATGACTTCAAGACATTTCAGAGCATTATTTGTTTGAAATAGATTATTTGGGCAATGGGAAATTTTAGGGATGGGAAGTTGAGATATATTTTTTTTTGAGAATCTCCTGTTTATCTTAGACTAAGTGTGCTTTCTATTATATTTGAGAAGTTTAGGTCTTCATTCCCCATGCTCACTTTCAACTTGTGTAGTTTCATGAAAGCCACATAAAAATTGAACCTTGTAGGTGTCCCACATAACATGGTTTGTGTGGTTTCTTGCTGTGAAAGAAGGTTTGGTGTTACTGTTTTACAAGATAATTCAAATTTTAGTGACCTGGAAAGGAAATGAAGAGGATCAAATGGAGAATTGCTTAATATATGAATTTATCAGGAAAAGTACATTTAAATCATGTGGTAGGAAGGTAGAGACATTTCATTAAAATTATTAACAATTTATAATAATAAAAGCATAATAATGCTAATTAGACCGGACATCCTTCCAGATGATCTTCCAGACGAAGCCAAGGCTGCAGGAGAAGCCCAGGTCCAGGGTGTCTTCTGGCGGCCAGAGGGAATCCTGAGTTCTAGGCAGAGGGAAACTGGTGCCGGCCGCTAGGGAGAAGAAAGGCCTATTCTTGCAGGAACTTGGTGCATCAGGCCTCTAGTATATATAAAAGCCTAAGTGACCAGCTGACTGAACGACTGGTTGACTGGTCTCTATGGTGCAACTGACCACCAGAGGGCAGACACTCAATGCAGGAGCTGCCCTATGGTAGTCAGTGTGCTCCCAAAGCCATCCTCCTGTGGCCCCAGTCAGCCCCAATTGCAGGCCAGGTGAAGGGACCCCATCCATACACGAATTAATGCACTAGGCCTCTAGTGTTAGTACAGTAGAATGTGTAAATGAAGGTCCGTTTCTGAAGGGAAGCTGTACATTAATCTATATAAACAGTTCTGTCTTCCATAAATATCTACTGTACTAATAATGTTTAGTGATATCTCTGGGATCAGAAAGATATTTAATGTTTAAGTTAAATGATTGTAATTTTAAACTTAAATTTAGGGGAAATGCTGTTGAAATTGGGAAGATTAAAAGAAGCCAGTGAAGTATTCAAAAACTTGATTGATCGGAATGTGGAAAATTGGTGTTATTATGAAGGTTTGGAAAAAGCTCTGCAACTTAGTATGTACTGATTTTTCTTTTCTACCTTCTTTTAACTATTGTTTGACATATAATAAAATTTAAAATTATAATAATATTTGAAGACATTTATTTCTTGCCCTAGAATTCATTTCCATGCAGGAAAATTATTGTAGTGAAAATGAATTAAAATATTTATACTTAAGTGAGAAATGTGTATAGGTGGTGATAATGTTACTTATTTAGACTAGAAAGATGGGAAAAACAATGAGTGTAATCTTTCTGGGAAGTATCTAATAAAGAGAGAATATGCTAATTGACCATCACACCCTCACAAAGATGAGGGAATATGCTAATTGACTTCCATGCCCTCAAAGATGGCAGCACTCACAGCCACAAGATGGCAGTGTCCAGTCCCCTCACCCCTGCTGAAGCGCCTGATTCCTGAGTTATTCAGTCCCCTCAGCCCCCAGCTGCCCAGGGCCAGCCTGAGGCAAAGGCAAATCTCGGATGGCAGCTGCCCAGCCACTCAGGGCTGCCCGAGGCTTAGGTAACCAGGGTCGGCTGAGGCTTGTGCTGCCGGCAGTAGCAGCAGCAGATGTGTGATGGGGGCATCGCCTTCCCCTGATCGCCAGGTCGACTCCTACCCCTGAGGGCTCCTGGACTATGAGAGGGGCAGGGTAGGCTGAGGGACTCCCCCTCCAGTGCATGAATTTTCATGTACCAGGCCTCTAGTTATTTAATATTTTTAAAGAACTGAAGGTCTATTATACTCAACCTCTAAATAAGAATTGGGCTAAAAAAACTTTCCTGGGAGTATATGGTATATATCATTGGCATAAAAATTGTTCTGTGAATTTCAAACAAGGTTAATTTGTGTGGAGTAAAATGTTAAGCATCTTTTGAAATTATATAACCTTGACCCTTTATGGAAATCTAGGGTCATTGTTCTAATTTTCTCTAATATTTTCATAATTAAATGTTGTTAGCAGTTAACATTAGTAAAATTCTATTATTTATGGGTAAATATATGACTGAAATAATTATGAAATATGGCTAAGGGATGTTGAAAGCAGAATTTTAAATTTAATAAGTAAATAGGCAGCTACCCATATTCATTTATAGTAGTACCAGAGGCCCAGTGCACAAAAATTCATGCTCTGTGGGGGAGGGGGTCCCTCAGCCAGGCCTGCCCCTTCTCATAGTCCAGGAGCCCTCAGGGGATGTCCTACTGATGGCTTAGGCCTGCTCCCCTAAGTCTCAGGTTAGCCTCCTTCTGTGCCACCCCCATTACCCCCCCGATGCTGCTACCTCTGGCCTCTCTCTGTGGGAGGCCACAGGGCCAATCAGTGGAAAGTGCTGCCCCCATCACTCCGCTGCTGCTGCCACTGCTGGCTGCCATGGCTGCCAGGTTTTGGCCTTCACAGCTTCTGCAGCTTTGTCCGGAAGGACGTCGGAAGATGTTCAGTCTAATTAGCATATTATTCTTTATATATTAGTATAGATGAACAATGAGAAAAGTTTATTTGTTGTGTCCTAATCATTGTTATAAATTCAAGTTTTTTGCTTGTATTTAAAATTTTTAGTAACTAATTGAATAGACCATTTACTTACTTATTTATTTTTAATTTAATAAATATTTATTGTTCAGATTATTACAATTGTTCCTCTTTTTCTCCCCATTGCTCCCCTCTACCCGGTTCCCACCTCACCCTCTCGCTTACCTCCCACTCAGTGTCCTTATCCATAGGTGTATGATTTTTGACCAGTCTCTTCCCACACTCCCCACACCCTTTTTCCCCCTGAGAATTGTAAGTCCATTCTCTTTCTATGCCCCTGATTCTACTATATTCACCAGTTTATTCTATTCATCATATTTTTTATTCACTTGATTTTTAGATTCACTTGTTGACAGACATGTGTTTGTTGTTCATAATTTTTATCTTTACCTTTTTCTTCTTCTTCCTGTTCTTAAAGAGTACCTTTTAGCATTTCATATAATACTGGTTTGGTGTTGATGAACTCCTTAAGTTTTTTCTTATCTGTGAAGATCTTTATCTGAATGATAGCTTTGCTGCGTATGACTAATCTTGGGTGTAGGTTCTTGCTATTCATCATATTGAGTATTTCTTGCCAATCCCTCTGGTCTGCATAGTTTCTGTTGAAAAATCAGCTGACAGTCGGATGGGTGCTCCCTTGTAGGTATTTAACTGTTTTTCTCTGCTGCTTTTAATATTCTCTCTTTGTCTTTTGCTCTTGGTATTTTAATTATGATGTGTCTTGGTGTGGTCCTCTTTGGATTCCTTTTATTTGGGGTCTGTGTGCTTCCTGGACTTGTAAGTCTATTTCTTTCACCAGGTGGGAAAGTTTTCAGTCATTATTTCTTCAAATAGTGTGGAGGGGCAAGGACCAGACTGCGTTTCCCCATAAAGAATGAATCAGGGTCAGGGTGACCTGAGGCCTGGAGGCAGAAGGAATGGGGGGTTTCCCAGCTGACATCCTGTGACATAGAACACCAGGTGCCTGAAGGTACTCCTGGCCTTGAGAAGCCATAAAGTTTGACAAACAACTCCTGCAAGGACAACCATTACCTAGACTGCTTACTTGCATAACCAAAAAGCTTAGACAAAGAGTCAGTATATGAAATTTAGTAATGCTTAGCCAATTAAAATTTTTCAAGTCCTCCTGCGCTGAGGATAAAAGGCACTTGCTGCAGAGGTTCGGGGCTCTCGTGCTCCCTGCTGTGTCAGTGGAACCATGAGCCTGGACTTGAGTTCGTAATAAAGGCTTCCTAAATTTTCTAATTGACTGTCTGGTGGTTGTCTGTCGTGGGCCGCCCATTACAATAGGTTTTCAGTATCTTGCTCTCTCTCTTTTCCTGGCACCCCCATAATTCGAATATTGGTACACTTGAAATTGTCCCAGAGGCTCCTTACACTATCTTCAAATTTTTGTATTCTTTTTGCTTTCCTAGTAGAATGTTTTTTGCTTCTTTATATTTCAAATCTTTGACTTGATTCTTGCGTTCCTCCAGTCTGCTGTTAGGTCTCTGTATATTTTTTATTTCAATCAGTGTATATTTAATTTCTAGTTGGTCCTTTTTCATCTCCTCTTGGGTCTTGCTAAATTTACCCATCTTTTCTAGGAAATTTTTGAAAAACTTTATAACTGTGGTTCTGAACTTTATATCCAGTTGTTTGTTTTCCTCCATTTCTTTCATTTGTGATCTGTTTCTTTTTTTCTGCAATTTGGCTGCTTCCCTGAGTTGGTAGAGTAGCTTTGTGTGGTAGGTGTATAGGGCCCAGTGACTTAGCCTCCCCAGTTATCTGAAGTGGACTCTCTTGGTGCACTCCTTTGTAGACTGTGTGTTCAGCCTTGTTGTAATTAAGTCTTGATTGTTGATGGTATCACTGGGAGGAATTGACCTCCTGGCCAATTGGCTGTGAGGATTAGGTGTGTCTACACTTGGAGAACTTCTGTGCTGGAGACACCCATATGAGACAAGACTTGCAAAATTGCAAAAGCCTCTGTGTTCAGCTTGGATGGGGTGGAGTCTCAGGGTGGAGCAGACAGCCTTGACTTTCCATCAGCCCTGCCCTGTGAGGCCCCTGGGTCTCTGTGTCCCTCAGTAATCGCTACAAGAACCTCAGAGAAAGCCACCCTCGAGTTTTGCCCACTGCCAGTAGTTAGTTTCTCCCCGAATGAGTCTGAGTTTCCAGAAACTCACCTGAAACTGGAGTTCAGCGCATTTGGGAGCTTCTGTCTCTCTACCGCTTTAGAAAGCCAGCTGTGCACTCAGCCACCCATGCACTCAGCCGCACATCCTCTCTGTGCGTGCTTCTCTGTACCTCAGCCTTTTGCAGTTTCTGTGAGTCTCAATGTACTTTCCTCTTTCCTTTTAATTGTAGAATTTCCACTCAGCCAGCTTTCCTGTGGTTCTGGATGGTGTCCGTTTTGTCTTTTAGTTGTAGTTTTGATATTGTTGTGAAAGGCAACAGGTTAGGTGTTTACCTATGCTGCCATCTTAGTTTCTCTACTTGTATTTAAAATTTAATGTCACAATTACTAAAGTATTCTTAAATGTTTCTAAGTAAATGATGGAAATTTAAATATTAGATCAGTGGTTGGCAAATGCATTGTTCAACAGAGCCAAATATCAATAGTACAAAGACTGAAATTTCTTTTGAGAGCCGAAAACCAACTTCTGTGCAATAGGCCACAAAGTTTCAATCCCACTGTACATGCGTGCCCGCATGTGGTATTTTGTGGAAGAGCCACGCTCAAGGGGCCAAAGTGCCTCATGTGGCTCGCGAGCCAGTTTGCTGATCAATTTGGTGGGTTTTTTATTTTTTATTTTTATTTTTTAAATAGGACAGAAGTTGTGTGTGAAAGTTGGAAATATGAGATAACTATTATTTTCCTTTAAACTACCAGTTACTGACATGTAGTTAATAAAACAGATTATTTAAAACTACAGGTTATTTACATGTTTTAGTAAAATGAATATAATGTATTCTGTATGTCAGAATCCATACTTAATCTAAAATGTCTTCATTATAAAACTAATTGTATTACTTTATCTTTTTAGGTTCCTTGGGATCTTTTCTCCCCATTGTAAGTTCTGGAGCTCCAACTTGTGACTTGAGATAGGGCATTGAAATGATTCAGTTTTTTCTTTGTTTTTTTAAAAAATATATTTTATTGATTTTTTACAGAGAGGAAGGGAGAGGGATAGAGAGTTAGAAACATCGATGAGAGAGACATCGATCAGCCGCCTCCTGCACGCCCCCTACTGGGGATGTACCTGCAACTAAGGTACATACCCCTGACCAGAATCGAACCTGGGACTCTTGAGTCCGCAGGCCGATGCTTTATCCACTGAACCAAACTGGTTAGGGCGAAATGGTTCAATTTTGTCTTAATGATATTTTAACTATATTTCTAACACTTGTTATATCTGGGGTATTGGAAAAAAATATTTTGTACTTACAACTTAAAAATATCATTTTCTAACATTAGTCCTACCTATAAGAGCTGCTTTTTAAAAATACAAACAAAAGCCTGCAATAGCCTTCATGTGTATTTTAGTGGAGGGTGCTTGATATTTCATGAAATCTCCAATTGTTAACAGAATCTAAAAATTATTTTTCACATATCCCAGTTCCAAAAATCCAGCCACATTGGAGCTCCAGAACATATTATTGGGGGAAAGAAGCATGTTAAACACAAGTAAACAATGTAGTGTTTATAATCATGGTTATGACACTGCATTTATAAGGAAATACTTTGATTACTAGTACTAAGAGTTATTCTTAAAATAATTATATTTCTGTGGTCTGAATTAAATTCCCTTTAAATCTTATAGTTTAAAAAGAGGTTTGCTTTTTCTGAAAATTCTGCTGTCAGTTGGCTTATTACTTATGTAAAATAATGCATACAATCCACCTTTGTAAATTATGCATGATATTGTTTTAGAATAACAAAATACAGATTATAACCTGCAAATTGTTGTTGCAAAGTATCATATAGCTTCTGTTTAGTACTATAAAATTAGGTGATCTTAGGAGGGAAGATACAAATTTCTTTTAGAAGTATATTTTATAACATTGTATTTGGGAGAAATGATAAATAACCTATACTAATGAGGTTCTTTATGATGGAGTTTCATTGAACATTTTAAGTGTCAAGGCTGCTTTAGAAATTTAGTTTATCTTTTCTCATACAAAACGTTTGCATTCAAGATCTTAAAACTGTTGCTTCTCTTAAGCCTAATAAACGGATGTTAAGTTAAAGACTTTCTGTGGGTATGTATGTAAACTTCATTGGGCTACTGAGTTCATGTAAGATATGTTATAAAGCAGTGATTTTCAACCTTTTTAATCTCATGGCGCACACAATTACTAAAATTTTGTGGCACACCAAAATATATATTTTTTGCCAATCTGACCAAAAAAATAGGTATAATTTTGATTCATTCACACTGGACGGCTATTGTTGTGTGGGCTATTATTTTTCTGTTTGACAGTAGTAGGGAAAAGAGGTCAGTGCCCCTGACTAAATAGGTATTACATGTTTTAAAAATTGTTGTGGCATACCAATGTGCCTCTTGTTGCACTCTGGTTTAAAATATCTGTTATAAAGGAACATTTTTTAAAATTTAATAAATCTTTATTGTTCAGATTATTACATTTGTTCTCTCCCCCTCCCATAGGACCCCTTCACCCAGCTCCCACCCCTCCCTCTACTCTTACCTCCCTCCGCATTATCCTCATCCATAGGTGTATGATTATTATCCAGTCTCTCCCTGCACTCCCCTCACTCCTTTCTCCCTGAGAATTGTCAGTCCACTCCCTTTCTATGCCCCTGATTCTATTATATTCACCAGTTTATTCTGTTCATCAGATTTTTAATTCACTTGATTTTAGATTCACTTGTTCATAGATATGAATTTGTTGTTCATAATTTTTATCTTTACCGTTTACTTCTTCCTTTTCTTAAAGAATACCTTTCAGCATTTCATATAATACTGTTTTGGTGTTGGTGAACTCCTTTAGCTTTTTCTTATCTGTGAAGTTCTTTATCTGCCCTTCAATTCTGAATGATAGCTTTGCTGAATAGAGTATTCTTGGTTGTAGGTTCTTGCTATTCATCACGTTGAATATTTCCTGCATAGTTTCTGTTGAGAAATCAGCTGACAGTCGTATGGGTGCTCCCTTGTAGGTAATTAACTTTTTCTCTTGCTGTTTTTAATATTCTCTCTTTGTCTTTTGCTCTTGGTATTTAATTATGATGTGTCTTGGTGTGATCCTCTTTGGGTTCCTTTTGTTTAGGGTTCTGTGTTCTTCCTGGACTTGTAAGTCTATTTCTTTCACCTAGTGGGGAAAGTCTTCAGTCATTATTTCTTCAAATAGGTTTTCAGTATCTTGCTGTCTCTCTTCTTCTGGCACCCCCATAATTCTGATGTTGGTATGCTTGAAGTTGTCCCAGAGGCTCCTTACACTATCTTCACAGTTTTGGATTCTTTTTTCTTTTTCCTTTTCCAGTAGAGTGTTTTCTGCTTCTTTGTATTTCTCATTTTTGACTTGATTCTTGCCTTCCTCTAGTCTGCTGTTAGGTCTCTGTATAATATTTATTTTAGTCAATGTATGTTTAATTTCTAGTTGGTCCTTTTTCATCTTGCTAAATTTATCCATCTTTTCTAGGAAATTCTTGAAAATCCTTATAAACGTGGTTTTGAACTCTATATCCAGTCGTTTGTTTTCCTCTATTACTTTTGTTTGTGATCTGTTCCTTTGTCTTCGCATTTTCAATATGCTGTGAGAACTTCTGTGCTGGAATCAGCATTATGATGCAAGACTTGCAAAACTACAAAAGCCTCTGTATTCAGCTTGGGTGGGATGGAGTCTCAGGGCTTAGCAGACTGCCTTGGCTTCCAGTCAGCCCTGCCCTATTCGGCCCCTAAGTCTCAAGTGTCTCTCGGTAATCAATACAGTCCTTTCTGTGTACACTTGTGTTCATGCCTCTAGCCTCTGCCTTTCCAGTTCCCTTGTGCTCTGGGTCCCACTGAAACTGGGGTTAAATGCAGTTAGAAGTGGTGCAGTTGGGTGGCTCTTTCTCCCACCCACTAGAGAAAGCCAGTGGCACAATCAGCAGTCTGTCTTCTGTGCACAGTGGTGGGCGCGCCCCCAGACCTCTACCCTTTCGCAGCTCCCCTAAATTTCCTGCACTCCTCCCTTTTCACACTCCAGACTCCCCCATATGAGTCATGCCCGGAGCTGGGGTTCAATGCAGTAGGATAAGGGGTTCAGTGCTATTGGGAATCTCTGTCTCCTTCCTGCCAGAGGAAGCCTTCCAGGCACACCACCCACCCACTCTCTCCACAGGCGTGTCTTCGTACCTCAGCTTTTTGCAGCTCTTCTGAGTCTCTGTGAGCTCCTCTCTTTCCTTCTAGTTGTAGAATTTCCACTTAGCCAACTTTCCTGTGGTTCTGGATGATGTTAGTTCTGTCTTTTAGTTGTAGTTTTGAAATTATTGTGCAAGGCAGAAGTTTAGGTGTTCACCTATGCCTCCATCTTGGTTTCTCTGAAGGAACATTTTCTTTTTCATGGGTTGTGTACTAAGGAATACAAGGCAAACGTAGTTTATCTTGATTATTTGTGTTTTGTGTGTATATGATTTGAGTTGCATATACAATATGTTTTACTAAAAGAAGTTTTGGATTTCTCCAGAGATTGGGTTTAAAATGGTTGTTTACTAATTATATTATTTCACCACCACAGACTTCTTAGTCATTCTTAAAAAAATTAGAGTATCTTTAATATTGTTAATTTAATTTTTCTTAAAATTTTTAAAGTTTATTAGTATTTTATGATAGATACAAGTTTTGCTTATTTGAATCTCACATATATTTTTTGATAATAGGCACTTTAGAAGAAAGGCTTCAGATTTATGAAGAAATTAGTAAGCAGCACCCCAGAGCAATTTTACCTAGAAGATTGCCTTTGAATCTTGTCCCAGGTAATATTAGCATATCTTTGTAACACTAATAATTATTTGTTAAAATTACTCAGCACAATTTACATTTTACATCTATACTATTCTTGGAGGTGGGAGTGGTCAGTTATGAATTTATTATGCATCTATTAATAAGAGTGTTCAATGTATAGCTATATGTCAGTTTTATATATCAGAAATTATATAAAATTATTTTTCTTATGTGACTTTAAAAATTAAATGCCATTTTAGAAGGTAAATGAAATTCCTGGATTTGATGACAAATTTTATATAAGGTATTATGATTTAAATGATAGAAATTTTAAAGTTTTTTGTAATTTCAGAAAATAATTCAAAGAAAGAGTTGTGAGCTCGTTGTACCCACCATGTTCAAATACGAATATCAACATTCCTATTGAAGGTCTTCTCTCCTCAGACTTGACATCTTTCCTTAAATTTGGTTTTGTCATGCCATTGTTTTTATAGAGCTCTATATATTTTATATGCCCAGAAGCAAAACCCCGCAAAAGCCCTGCTTTTGTACTTATAAATTAGAATACTATGGTTTGTATTCTATGATTTGCTTTTATTAAATAGTAGTATAATAATGACCTTGATTCAGGTTATGGCATGTAGCTAAACTCATTCACATTTGGGCTGTATAGGAGGTAAAAAGTACATTAGCTCTTTAGATAGTTGATAACTTTTTGATGATTTTGTAGAAAAAAATTGCCTTTTTAAAATGTGATCTTAAATTTTTAGTGGAAGTGTTATGTTATGAGTTATTTATTGGAACTTCTGGCATGTCTTTTGATAAAAGCTAGATTCTAGAAAGCTAATATTGGTTAAATATATTCTAGGCATGGGGTAAGGAGGGAGTATATTTTCTAATGAATTCTACTTTATATTGGAAATATTTATTCAAATAATTGGGCTATAATTTTATTTTTTAAAAATTCATGAAATTAAAAGCATTTTAATTGACTGACTTACAAAAGATAATGAAATACTTCTTGGAAATATATTGGTTTAGTCAGTAGATATCAATGTATTAAAATATTTCCACTAATAAATTTCAGTTCCACAAATAATAAATACTATTCTTCTAATACTCTTGTTTTATATTTATAACATATCGAGAACAGATTTTCCTAATGTTTTCCAGGAAACATTAAGTCCAAGTGGATATGAGTAGGCTTTGTGGGGAAGGTACTGATGTATTGGGATATTCTTCAGTCAAGTGGGTTTGGGAAACTGGGTTAAACACAGCAGTCATGTTTCTATAGGACTTAGAACTTACATTATATAGGACTTAGAACTTACATTATATGCATTGTGAATTTCCAAGATTCAATATATACTGTACAGGGAGGAGCATTTTCCTAATAAAATGTTTTTGGAAGATGCTTGGACACACATTTCTGTCATCTCCTTAAAAAACAAAACAAAACAGCTTTTTTAAAAAAATTTGATTTTCAGAAAGGAAGAGAGAGAGAGATAAAAACATCAGTGATGAGAGAGAATCACGGACGAGTTACCTTCTGGACGTCCCCATACTGGGGATAGAGCCCACAACCTAGGCAAATGCCCTGTCTGGGAATCAAACCATGATCTCCTGGTTCATAAGTTGGTGTTCAACCACTGAGCCATGCCAGCCAGCCCCAAACAGCTTTTTGAAATAGAATTCATATACCATAAAATTCAGTTTTTGAAGTGTTCAACTTAGAGTTTTATTATATTCACTAGTGGCCTGGTGCACAAAATTTGTGCATGGGGTGGGAGGTGCGGGAGGAGATTCCCTCAGCCAAGCCTTCACCCTCTCCAATTGGACATCCCTCTCACAATCTGGGACTGCTGGCTTCTAACTGCTCACCTGCCTGATTGCTTCTAACCGCTCTGCCTGATTGCTTCTAACCGCTCTGCCTGATGCCCCTAACTGCCTGCCTGCCTGCCTACCTGGTTGTCCCCTTCCCTGCTGGGATGATCTCACCCCCATCTACCCTCCCATGCAGGCATGGTTGCTCCCAACTGCTCTTCCCTGCTAGCTTGATCTTGCTCCCAACTGCCCTTCCCTCCCGGACTGATCTTGCCCCAACTTCTCTCCCCTGCAGGCCTAGTTGCCCTCAACTGCCCTCCCTGCTGGCCTGATCTTGCCCCAACTGCCATCCCCTGCTGGCCTGATCTCACCCCTGATTGCTTTCCCCTGCCGTCCTGTTCGCTCCTAATTGCCCTCCTCTGCTGGCTTGATCTCACCTCCAACTGCCCTTCCCTGCCAACCTGATCTTGCCCTTAACAGCCCTCCCCTGATCACCCCTAACTCCCTCTGCCTGCCTGATTACCCCTAACTGCCCTCCTCTACTGCTTGATCTCGTCCCCAACTGTTCCCTCCTGCTGGCCAATTTGGTTCTAATTGGTCAATTTTTATGCAAGTCAGTGTCAAAAGCTCCGCCTACTAAGCAGCCATTGGCTTCTCAGTTTACCCAGATTTGGTTCTGATTGATTGGTTTCTATGGCAGTCATCATCTTCTGGCCTATCTCTGGGCCTGATCAGCAGCACTGGGCGGAGCCCCAGAGAGAAACAGAGGCATGGCTGCTGGCGAAACCTAGAGAGAAAGACAAAGGCAACAGCTGATCAACAGTTGCCACAGAGGCTCTGGATCAGACCCTGCCTCTCTCTTCGGCTTCTCTCCAGGCCAAATCTGCAGTGCCCTCAGTTGCCACGGCAACCCAGCACTGACTGCAAGACTGACTTCCAGTGTTCAGTCAAGCCTTCAGTCATTTTGGATGTTATGGACCCTGGGTTTTATATATTAGGATGGAGTTGTGCAACCATTGTCACTATCTGTTTTCAGAAAATTTTCTTCATGCCAGAAAGAAATCTGTACCCATTAACAGTCACTCCTACCCACACCTTTAAACCTCCTTCTGACTCCCCTCCCTGCCCATTGTACTCCAACCACTGATCTACTTTCTTTACTTATGTATTTGCCTGTTTTGGATGTTTCATGTAAATGAAACTATCCTATAGATAGTTGTTTTTATCTGGTTTCTTTTTTTAAATTTTATTTTATATTTTTATTTTATTTTATTTTATTTTTCAGAGAGAGAGCAAAGGAGAGGGAGATAAAAACATCAGTGTGAGAGCGAAATCAGTCGGCTGTCTCCTGCATGTCCCTAGCAGGTGTGTTCCCTGACTGGGAGCCCAAGATGATGCCCAACCAAATTACCCACACCAGCCAGGGTTTCTGTCTTCCTTTTTTAAAAACAAATTTCAGGGTGCCTTAATGTTTCACAATGCAAGTGGTTATATTCCCTTAGTTAGGAACTTTCAGATGCATTCACCTCTTATGAAAAGAAAGGAAACAATTTTAAGATTACAAATAAGATTTCTTAATTCTGTTACTCCTCTATGGAACAAGGACTTAAAATTTACACTGCCTAGATTTATTTTAATTTTCAGTAATATTTGCTAAAAGTTCTCAGTAAATGATAGGAAATGTTTTTTATTGAAAGATAGCCTGGAACCAACTGTTAATTGTAAAAGTGGAATCATTATATATCCTCTGAGAAAGACTTTGAAATGCTACAAAGAAAGTTTTACAAGATAGGTCTCAGTTGAGGGGCCTGATGGCATGGGCTTCAGAGGTCATTGTCACTGTGAGGTTAATAGCATACATGTGTTTACAAAGCTCTGGAGGCATATATAAAACTGTTCACATACTTTAATTGTACTTGTGCAAAAAGTGAATACTTCATGAAGTTTTTTTGCCTTTCTAGAAACATTTTTATGTGAAACACTAGTGCCCCAGTGCATGAATTTGTGCACGGGGTTAGGGAGAGGGGTGTTCCTCAGTCCAGCCTGCGCCCTCTCCAATTTGGTACCCTTCAAAGGATGTCCTCCTGCCAGTTTACAGGGATTGGGCCTAAGCCAACAGTCAGACATGCCTCTTGTAATATGGGACTGCTGGCTCCTAACCACTCACCTGCCTGTCTGCCTGATTGCTCCTAACCACTCTTCCTGCTGGCCT
This sequence comes from Lasiurus borealis, assembly GCA_004026805.1. Classification (NCBI taxonomy): domain Eukaryota; kingdom Metazoa; phylum Chordata; class Mammalia; order Chiroptera; family Vespertilionidae; genus Lasiurus; species Lasiurus borealis. The sequence goes on along the minus strand of PVJN01008006.1, from coordinate 40,815 downwards.
GCTTGCCCCCGACTGGCCCCCACCACCAATCTGCTTGCCCCCAAATACCCCACCCCCCACCAGCCTGATCACTCCCAACTGCCCCAGTGCCAGTGTGCTCGCCCCCAGTTGCCTCCCCTGCTGGCCTGCTCGCCCCCAAAACTGCCCCCATGCCTGCCTGCTCACTCCAAACTGTCCCCCTGCTAC